>JAOTQR010092750.1:0-75589 GCA_025774065.1 Solanum ossicruentum | reverse complement strand
ATATATATATATATTCCAAAAGATAATTAATATATATCTACAAATTATCTACACTACCTAAACCTGCCAGTTTGACAAAAATTAAAACATCCACAAGGAAAAAGAAACACGGCAAGAAAACCTTGAGATCAAAAATATGGGAAGTTACTTGAGGTTACTCAGACTTCGCTCTATTCCATAACTTCCCACACCCCACTAAAAGAAAATACTTTGTCCTCAAAGCACATATATAAAGAAGAGAAAACAAGGGACATGCCTTGGGTTGCCACCTAGGAAGCACCTGATTTAGTATCGTGGCACAATAGGATGCTTTTTATAATCATGCTTCTTCGAGATCCCACTCTTACACTATCTTAATTTCATCCATATCACCCATGTACAATTTGGCCCATTGGCCATTGACTAATCCGAGACACAATGATAGGTGATGAAATCAACCTTCTCTTTAATTCTTCGAAAGGTTGCATACAGGCATCATCAAACACAAACTTGGTGTCTTTCTCCAACAATTTGCCTAAAGGATGAGGAATCTTGGAGAACTCTTTTATGAAGCGTCAGTAGAATCCTGCATGGCCCAAGAAGCTCCTAATCCCTTTTATCAATATTGGTCGTGAAGTTTCTCGATAACCTCAATGTTTGCTTTATCAACTTCAATTCCTTTACCTAAACTTCTGTGAGCCAACACAATGCCTTCTTTAACCATGAAGTGACACTTTTCTCAATTCAACACTAGGTGACTTTCCACACATCTTTGCAAAACGTCATGAAAATGTAATATGCAGTCTTCAAAGGATTTATCCACGACACTAAAATCATCCATGAATACCTCAATCGTGCTCTCTACCATATCTGAAAAAAATAGAGATAACGCATCTTTGAAATGTGGCTGGAGCATTACACAATCCGAACGACATTCTTTTGAATACAAAGGTGCCATAAGGGCAAGTGAATGTGGTTTTCTCTTTATCCTCTGGTGCAATGACAATTTGATTATACCCTGAATATACATCAAGGAAGTAGTATTAACCATTTTTTATGAGCCTATAAAGCATCTGGTCCATGATTGGCATAGGAAAATGGTCTTTCTCAGTGGAGGCATTAAGTATTTTGTAATCCGTACACACTCTCCATCTGGTGATTGGTCGCATCAGAATCAACACATTTTTTTCATGTGGTACCACTATGATACACCTTTTCTTCAGAACACATTGCACATGGCTCACTCACTCACTCTCTGCAATAGGGTAGATCACCCTTGCAGCTAACCACTTGATGATTTCTTTTCGAAGCACTTCTTACATAGGAGGATTCACCTGTCATTGGTGCTCTACTCTAGGCTTATAGTCCTTAACCAGTTGAATCTTGTGGGTACATCTACCGGGGGGATGCCAATGATATCTGTAATGGTCCACCCAATAGCCCCTTTGAATTTTTTTTAGTACTGCGACAAGAGCTTATGGTTGATGTTCATTCAGATCTGTCGCAATGACGACTGGCAATCACGACCGGCAATGTATCATGATCTCCTAGAAATGCATATCTCAAATGTGAAGGGAGTGCTTTTAGTTCCAGCTCCGATGGATTCTCTGCGGAAGGCTTTGTGGGTGGAGATTCCTTGTTCTGCAGATCAAGTCCTAACTTTGCTTGTTGTTTGGTCCAAATGATACCCCAAGAGCATTCACTGTCTCTTCATAATCTGGAATACAAACACCGTCAAAGTTCATCAATACTGCTTCTCAGTTACAAACTCGAAGACATAGCTCGATCGGAACCTCTAACTTATCATCATCAACAGTTTCAATCACTGAAATTACCCTAAAATCACAATCTTTACTATTCTGTTTACAGACCTGGAACACTACTGCTTCTTCACCACACCTGAATGTGAGCAATCCTTTCTCCACATCCACCAGAGTGCAACCTATGTCTAGGAAAGTTCTTCTCAAAATAATAGAAACTGCAAAATCAAACTCACAATCAAGAATAACAAAAACCACGGGAAATATAAATTTGTCTACATTTACTAGCAAATCCTGAAGTACCCCACAGGTTTCTTAATTGTTATGTCTGCCATCAGTAACAACATTTTTATAGGGACAGGAGTACCCATTCCAAGCTTTTTGAATATGGAAAGTGGCATCAAATTTATGCTAGCACCTAGATCACAAAGTGCTTTGGTAAATGCTAACTTTCTCAATGTGCAAGGCATAGAGAAAGCTCCTGAGTCCTCACGTTTTTAGACTAGCGACCTGGTAATGATGGCACTACAATGGTGGAACTTTTGGGAGATTTCTTGACTCACCATCTGCTTCTTATTGACTAGATCTTTCATTTACCTTGCATAACCTGGCATCCTCTCTAAATCTTCGAACAAGGGAATGTTTATTGACAACTTCTTGATCATTACTAACTAATGCTCAACCTTACTATACTCTAATTTCTTCTTAAGCCTTTATGGTAAAGGAGGTGGGGGTCTGGGGAAGGTCTTGAACCTCTTAGGTTGCCTGTGTGCTCCATTAATTTTAGCTCCTTCATTATCACTTGTCTTTCGACTCTCTTCGACAACTACTGGAATGGGGGATTCTATAGTACTTTTACCACTTCTAGTGATGACTGCTATGCAATACCCTTCATTCTTTGGAGTTTGAACCGTAATGCTTGGTAAGGTGCCCTTTTTGCGTTGGTTCAATGGTGAAGAAACTTGCCCAAATTGTTGTTCTAATTGTTTAATTGCCATGGAGTGAGACTCTATCTTTTTGTATTATGCTTAAGATGATTAATTTCATTCCTTTCAAGGTCTCATCTTGGTAGTCTGCTCTTTTCAACAACTTGTCAAATATCTCTTCGAGTCTCGAAGTACTTGACATGGCATCACGGTTGTGTGGCGGCTCTTAAGGACCACTCCTATAGCCATATCTTCTACCCCATTCAGCATCCGACACTCTCTCCCTTTCATAGTAGCCACCTCGGTTGTCTCTATAAGCACCATGACGGGTGTAGTTCCGACCTTGATTCTCGGAACTTTGCCTCCAATAGTCTGAGTTGGACCCTTGGGGGTTATTCTGGAAACCCACAGCTTGATTACTCACAAAGCAAGCATCTTCATCAAAGAATAGATCTTCATACATAGGAGCCTTAGGAGTTGGGTGCGCTACCGCTTGCTTGGTTTTGCTTTAGCACCAAGTTATTACTCGTGCAAAGTTGAGCAAGTTATTCCATGATCTCTTCGTTGACCTTTGCTTGCTATTTTTTGGTATTGATTGCACAAGAAGTCTTTATTACCCCTTGCTCTCTTTGACCCTAAGCTTTATTGGTTTTAAACACTTGCTCCATCCTTGTGGCTATCAACGGAAAAGGTTGGTCAAAAAACATGCCTCCCATGATTGTATCGTCACAAGCTTAACTATTCTCATCAAGCGCCAGATAGAAAATATCAATCAAGGTATCATCAACAATCTTATGATCAGGGACCATCCTAAAGCATTTAATGAATCTCTCCCAAGTGGTACTAATAGAGTCACTTGGTAATTGATAAAAATTGTTTATTTGATCTTTGATCTTAAGCTTCCTTAATCTAGGGAAATATCTCTCTACAAATACACACTGAAACTTTGCATAGCTTGTTATTATACCCGAAGGAAGCTCAGACATAGCTGCATTACCAGTTAGTGATAATAGGAACACCCGAAATATTGTGTGTCCCCATGACACACGTGCAGATGAAGATGACATTATGGAGATGATGGTGGGGATCCTCTAAAGGTAGCCTTGTGAACAAACCACAGTTATGGAGCATTTGAAGTAATCCACTTGACACCAAAAACTTAGTGCCTGCTGGTAATGGAGGCAGCACTATAGCACCAGTAATCCATGGCCTAGGGTACAAGCTATGTTGATTCCCACCATAAGTGTTTTCATTAAAATCTCTCAGTCGTGGCCTATCATCCCTTGGTGATGGATTCTCTTCTCTTCTAATATCATTATCCACATTCATTTCTTCCTCAACCGTGATATCCTCATTCACCTGAGCCATTCTCCTAGAGAGTCGATGGATCTCCAAATTGACTGGAGCTAAGGGATTGCCTTCGCTCCCTGTATTGGTCATACAGCCTAGTATACCCATGCAAATGAAATCTAACAACAAAAACAACAATAAAAGTAAAATATAAGAGATTCTAGAAATTCATACTCGGATTAAACAATAGTGAAATCAAGTCAAGAACCTAGCCCTATTCCCCGACCATGGCACCATAATTTTTTATGGTGTTCATGCTCCAATAAGACAACAGTTGCTATCAGCAATTAACCTAATCAGAGGTTACGATCGAATTCATAGGGAATATGGGGCTTCACTATAAAGATCCTCTATCAATCATTTCAAGCATTGATTACTAAAATCTCTAAATGGGAGGGGGGCTTTGTGATTTAAGAAAAAAATACAAATAAGCACTATACTAACTATGCGGGAAGACAGTCAAAGTAAGGGATAACTCAGGAATTGTGTTCCCCATGATTCATTGACTCAATTATCCTACACAAAATAACTCTAATTGGGAATTCACATACAGGACAATAAGTTATGTTCTTCCAGTCCTCTCGTGAAGGTGAAGGTCAAATTTCATCATGGCACTTGGTCGGCAACCATGGTGTGCCAAATTACCCACTGTCCCAGTCGACCTCCCCTTGGTCAGGTATGGTTGATTAGATGAGAAAACATCAATCGAATTCTGTTATTTCCTTCCCTTTTCCTATTCGTCACTACCTTGATCAGGATCGTGATAGTAGACAGGGCTTGGTGTTGACCACCACCAAACATCAATCAAAATGAGGGTAAATAAATAATACATGCAAAACCCTAGTCAAGAAATGTACAACGCCAAGGTTATTTCAAGTCAACTACTCATGGGTCCCACAACCCCAAGTTGCAGGTGCTTAGCTACTCATGGCTAAGGCAAAATCAACAACAATGAAAATAAATAACATAGTTGAGAGTTTACCCAAAATAATGAAGAACAAGGACACTACAAATTGCATGCCACAAGCTTTGATAAATGGAGAGTCAGCACAATGTGCGTCTTGAATTCCCCAAAAGTAGGTCTTTAAATTAAAAGTGAGAATCTACACTAGATCCTAGAAAAAACCCTTTGAATATTCAAGATAGAATATTCAAAGTGTTCTACAATATATTCAATGTATCAGCTCTCTTCCTAAAACCCTATCATTAAGAATTTATACTTTTTAGAATTTAACCATAAAAAATCAAATAGAAAATACAGTTGGCAGCAGGTACATCACATAGATACGACTCATAGGGTGACCAACGAATTGTAATTAGGGTCTCATAGTCAACATTTGACCTTTTGGACTTCACTGTTATGACCTACTATTACGAGTTGTTGCTTGGGCTACTACGCATATGCTCCTCTGATAGTCTAGGTCTTCAGTTCTCGATCCAATGTTTTTTCTCTCTATTTCTTATTATGATCCTACCTATACGAGTCGTAGTGAGACTTACGACTCGTAGGGTGGCTTAGTAAACTTACTTCTACTTAGTAGATTCTTGATTTTACTCATTGTTTCTTGCTACGAGAGCACCCTAAGACTCGTTGCTTGAGCTACGACTCGTATGTCCTGCACTTCAGCAAAATTTGCAATTTTTTGCTAAAATCATGCCAACCTACCTTTTCTATACTAATAACATAAAAATGCATAAAAACCATAAAAAGTCCCATTAAGAACTCATAGAATCCCTTGTTTTAGGCACCAAATATGTTGTACTTTTACAGCACATCAGGGGGTGCTTTCTATAGTTTATTCTACAAACATGCAGACAAGTCGTAAAGGAGTCTATGCGTCCTAGAAGTGGATTCATGCCCTGAGAATCAGAGAATTGGGCTTGCAGAAATATCATCAGACAAAACCCCCTTTACAGGTCATAAACCAATTTACGAGTCGTAAATGGGTGTCGTAGAGCTGAAGCCCAAAATTCCAGCAACTTCATATGAACCCCAATTACAGGCCTTAGAAGTCAATATGGGTCGTAAGTACCTTTCGTATGGAATGCCTACTAGTTCTCCTATTTTCTTTAGGAATTTAATTTTAATTATAGTAAGTAGGTTTTTAAGGTTTTTTTTAGAAGTTTTCCCCTAGTACTCAAAGAACTCAATATTTTGAGAGAGAAAATTGGTCATATTGGAGAGTCTGTGAGAATATATGTGATTGAATTTTACTTTGAAGATTGTGATTCTTGTTGAAGTTGGATTGCTTATCTTAATTCTATTGTGTAAGTGTTCAATGATGTCTTTTTCAATTAATAATTCATGCATCTACACATAGCATGAGTAGCTAAATTCACAACTAGGGTTGTGGGAACCATGAAGAACTAACAAAGTAAAACTAGATAATTCACAATTCTCGGAAGGTGTATATACATGTATTAATTAATTCTCTTTGCTTTACATGTTTTCTAGTGGTGGCTAACATTAGAACCCACCTAGTGTTACTGACTAGACCAAGGTAGTAATAAATAGGCAAAGAGATTAGTTAGCAAGATTCGATTGATGTTTTCTAGTCTAATCAACCCAACAGGGCCAAGGGCAGGTTGTTCTGGGACTAATAGGTAATGGTTAGTAATGCACATATGGATATTGGCCAAGTCGCTAATAAGAATCAGCTCTCACCTTTGACCAAAGGGCTTGGTGAACATAAATTACCATCCTGCATTCTATACGATAGAAACGAATTAGGTTATCCGTGATACTGAGTTGGAGAATCATAGGGAGCACAATACCCTAGCTTCTCTCCATTATTGACTTTTCTTTTGAGGTAGTCAATTAGTTTAATTTTCTCATTGATTACTTTTGGGGAATTAAGTTTGTTAATTATTTAGATTGCAAATTGGTTAATTTTCTTGAGTCTACGCATTCCCTGTGGGTTCTACCCTAACCTTGGTTACATTATATATCATGACAACAACCGTTTTATACTCTAAAAAGAAGGTGTAACTTGTGTGACTTCATGCATCAAGGCAATTGAAGGTGTATGAGCATAATTACCCAACCCATGACCTGGAGTTAACGGCAATGGTATTTGCTTCGAAAATATGGAGACACTACTTGTATGGGGTGCATGTTGACGTTTTCACTAATCATAAGAGTTTGCAATATGTGTTCACTCAAAGGGGCATTGACTTGAGGCAAACGAGATGGTTGGAGCTCCTTAAGGACTATGATATGAGTGTATAATATTATCCCGGCAAGGTGAATATGGTAGTTGATGCTCTTAGTAGACTATATATGGGAAGTGTGGCTCATGATGAAGAATAGGAGAAGGAGTTGGCAAGGGATCTTCATCGTTTGGATAGATTAGAAGTTAGGTTCACTGAATCTAATGATGGTGGCATTCACATTGAAAATGGGGCCGAATCCTTGGGGGTTGTTGATGTAAAGGCTAGGCAAGATCTTGATCCATCATTGGTTAATTTGAAAAAATTGGTTGCCGAAAAGAAAATAGAGGTGTTCTCCCAAGAGGGAGATAGCGTGCTTTGGTATCAAGACCGATTATGTGTTCCAGATGTGGATAATCTTATGAAGGTGATTATGAGTGAAGCTCATAACACACATTATTCTATTTATCCTGGATCTACTAAGATGTATCGAGATTTAAGAGAGGTGTATTGGTGGCATGGTATTAAGAAGGACATAGCCAAGTTTGTATCTGAATGCCCTAATAGTCAATAATTGAAGGTAGAGAACCAAAGTCCTATTGGATTGACTCAGATATTGAGATTCCTACTTGGAAGTGAGAAGATGTGAACAAGGATTTTGTTGGATGGATTGCCTCAGACTCGAAGACAATTTGACTCCACTTGGGTCATTGTTGACTGGATGACTAAGTTGGCTCACTTCCTACTGATTAAGACTGCTTTTTATGTTGAAGATTATGTAAGATTGTACATTCAAGAGTTAGTGAGATTGCATGGGATGCCCAAGTCTATCATATCGGATCATGGTACCCAATTTACTTCCCACTTTTGGAGGTCATTTCAAGGGAGACTTGGTAATAAGGTTAAGTTGAGCACCGTCTTTCATCCTTAAACCGATGGTTAATCCTAGAAGATAATTCAAACTTTGGTCGACATATTAAGGGCTTATGTATTGGAATTTAAGGGTAGTTGGGATGACCATTTTTCACTCATTGAGTTTGCTTATAACAATAGCTTTCAAAATAGCATTGGTATGGCACCATTTAAGGCTTTGTATGGTAGGAGATGTAGCTCTCCGGTGGGGAGGTTTGAGTTGGGACAAATGGCTTTGATTGGCTCGAATTTGGTGTTGGAGGCTATGGTGAAGGTGAAGTTAATTATGGAGAGATTGAAGACAACCCAATGTCGTCAAAAGTCTTATTCATATGTTCGGAAGAGGGACCTTAAGTTTCATGTAGGTGATTGGGTGCATGTGAAGGTCTCACCCATGAAGGGTGTGATGCATTTTGGCAAGAAGGGCAAGCTAGGTCCTCGGTATGTAGTCCCTTATAAGATTGTGGAGAGAATTGGGAATATGGATTGTAGATTGGAGTTTTCTCTGAATTTGAGCTCTATCTACCCAGTCTTCCATGTGTCCAAGTTGAGAAATTAGTTGGTGATCCTAGTTCTATTGTGCCTTTGTAAGGTATTGAAGTTAAGGAGAACTTATCTTATGAGGAAAATTCGATAGAAATTTTAGATAGGAAAGTGAAGCATCTTCATAACAAAGATGTGGCTTCAGTTAAGGTGATTTGGTGGAATCAACATGTGGAGAGTGCTACATGGTAGGTGGAGTTGGACATGATGACACAATAACCCCATCTTTTCTAATCTACTCAAGTATAAGGTATTAGGTTCTTCCTTTTTCCAAGAAGTCCTAATTCCTTCACTCTTGAGTTTCATGACATAACATGGTTACATATGCATTAACATGATTTTATGGCATTTTGTATGATTTGAATATGTTTTGAGGTGAGGTTTAATGACTATATGGTTTTCAAACAATGAATTATGCATTATACCTTGTGTTTGAGAGTTTCATGTCCTAAGTTAAGCCTTATTCTTGCACATTCGAGGATGAATGTTCCTAAGAGGGAGATGATGTAAGGACCCAGGCATGATACGACTTTATTGGAGCTTGGAAATCTCAGTTTCAAAAGGTTTTGGACCATGGTGATGCTCCATGGGAGCCCACACGGCCCGTGTGGAGCCCCCATGAAGTGACACTTGACATATGGAGGAGTTTTGGCCCTTAGGAGTGAAGTTTTAAACTAAGGCACACCACACTTGTACCCTCATAGTCCGTGTAACACTTTATGGATCATGTAGTGAGTCGTGTGGTGGCATTGGCTTGCAATCCCATAATTATGGGACCAAGTATCGTGATATGACCCCTCACAAGACTTGTGTGGTGTCTCACGGCCTGTGAGGCCTCCCGTATGGCTTCCGGAGTGAAATTTTTTCTAAATATGGAATTAGTGTCTCATAACTTGGTCGTGGAAAATTTTTCTAAAGGAGGAGGTACGGGCACCTACAAGACCCATGTGGCTTCAGACGACATGTGTGGCCTCATATGGCCTATGTCGCATCATTCGGCCCGTGTGGCCCTTTCATGAGAACAATTTTGTCAAATTTTTCTAAGTATGGGATTATCATTTCTGACCTTCGTTATGCAAAATTTTTCTAAGATTATGATTTTGAGGAGATTGTGGCTATAATAAGAATGTGATCACATATATGTTTAAGATTATGGCTTATTGAGCAAGTATAGGTGTTTGCACCACAATATCTAGTGAGCTAATCCTATGCATGAAAAGTATTACATGAGAATGTTTGGCATTTTAGCCTAGTATGCATGATTACAAAGGATGTGATTTGGCCTTTAAGCGTAAGAATGCATGTAAATGATTTGAAAGTCTTATGCCTCTTTTACAAGCATGTATGTATTCGTAATTCTAGTGGGTTGATGGCCTAGCACCAATAAGTTGGAGTTGGCGTGTCCATACTCCTTTCCTAGAACTATGTGTCTAACATAAATATATTATTGAGCCCCAAGGGGAAAGAATATTAAGGATCTACCTTTGGCAAATAGGTCATCTTTTATCCATCGTGGAGAAGAAAATGGGGTTCTAAGGCATAGCTCACTTGGTCTCATGTCAATTACGATCCCATCCTCAATACATATATACAAAGTATTTTCGCATTCGTCCATCATATATCTCATGGCATATTATTATACTATTCTCTTGATTATATGATTCTTTCTATATATATGTGCCCTTGATATCTAATATTGAAGTGTAGGTTTAATGAGTTCATATGTATTGCATTCCCACATACTTAGTATATTCAAATGTACTAATGCATACTTTTACCTACATGATCTAACCATGTCGGGACCAAAGAGTACATTCATCTTTCGTATGATGTCTAGCTCGGATCTTGAGATTTGCTTGTTGTGGTGAGTCTTATCATCCAAGGACAACCTATCTTTCCTCTACCTATGGTGCTTGGTTATATTATTTACTTTGAGGGTAAGCCCGGGACATGTATTGGCCCCCACCCTATCTTATGACTAGAGGCATTGTTAGACACTCTGTAGACCTCTTTACGTTTATGTTCTAGGTGTTGTATTTGGAGGATTATGTTATGTATATGGTTATGCACAATGGTTTGATTATGGGATTATATTATCGATTCATGTTATGATGTGAAAGATCCTTAGCCTCGTAATTCCCCAATAGAGTGCATCATACTTACCCGCCTCTTAGTCTTATGTGTCATATTCTATGTGAACTAATGTCTCTCCCTATCCTATATAGCATCTGCATAGTGTGACTCCTACTTTCCCGTCCCTTAGAATTATGAGTTTTCTATCTTATATGAGCTTCTGAACCGATAATGTGTGAATATATGCTACAAGGCTTGTTTCGGAACTCTCGGGTTCCCATTCGCCATGTCACTCCTAGACCCCGTGGTCCAGTCATAACATTAGTGTAAGTACTTCCAATATATATGGCCTCCAAACAAACCCTTTTTCAATAGTCAAGCTACCCAAAAAGGATTTACAGATTCAAACACAGTCTATTGGAAGGGAGATTCTATCCTCCCTGAATGGTATTTCGTGCACTCCGAATCACTTCACAGGTTTTTTACCCTTCCAAATGGTAGAATGCCTCCAAACCATCAAAAATAGGATCACATTATTAATATAGTAATTTCAATACTAAAATCTCATGAAATGGAAATTAACCAATCTTGGGGAAAAAAAGTGAGGAAAATGGGGCTCGCACCCTGAAACCCGAAGCATACCCTAAACAATGACCTTCATAGCTACTCAATAATATACCTCTAATTAGGGCTCAATTCGATACCCAAACAATACAAAACAGCCCAAGGTAACATAACAATTCTTTCTTAGAAAATATTAAGTGGACAACAGGATTAATAACACTTTTACCTTAAAAGCAACTCAACCAAAAAATGTTGACAACACCACCGTGATCATCTTGAAAGACCACAAAGAATAGACCAAAATTTTACCAAAATCCGATCCAAAAATGATCAAAAAATCAATTTCCAATTTTTTTTTATATCAAACACCAACATAGCAGAAAAAAAAAAAGCAAAATTACCTCATCGACATGCCAAATGCAATTTTTGACACTTCCATGATGTTCTCCCTGAATATTCACATAAGATAGCCTTTTCAATCACTAAATTTGGCATTGACATGATCAAATAATCATGGTTTGAATTTTTCGTCTCAAATTATGATTGAGTTTTGAAAAATATAAATTATTCTATGCGAATACGCAATGTACTAGCCTGACCATTACAAATTGGGGGAACCTCCATGAGTGACGTGCACTATGTTGCCTGCACCAAATTCAGCTATTTCCAAATAATTGGTTGGTTGTTTGAATCATGTTTGAAATCCAATACACGTGAACGAACTATGTAACCCCATTAAATTTTATGTTCTGAATCTAATGGCATAGAAACAATTCCTACATGATGTCATTACAAATAAATGTAGTTCCCACTTCCCAAGTCCATATTTACTCAATTTTCACTGAAGGCGCCAAAACTCACCAAGAAGCGTTGAGAATCCAACAAAATGTTATTCTAGATGAAACTCGACATTTTGGAGCTAATCGCACTATCAAAATATGCATTTGGGCATGTTTTTGAAGAATGTGGACCAAAATCAATTATTTACGTACTCTAAACTAAAATGCAAAGCTCGGTATAAACTAACACTGAAAACCTTCATGTCAAATTAACCATGTTTTTAGCCTAATTTGGCTATTTCGGAGCTAACAGAATTGTTAGAATTTTGCTCCGAGACCATTTTCCTAGAATTTACTTCAAAATTATTTACAACTTTAACATGCCACCTAAAATGAAAAACTGCACAACTTCAAAATGAATTACCAGATGACCAAACTATCAGTGCCAGCATATCATTTATAACTTGAGGTCATAGTAGGAATTCTCAAATCAATACAAAGATGCAGAAACATAGAAATGACCCTCCAGGTCATTTCAGTCTAAATGGCTTATATAACTTGTATCCTAAGATAGAACATAATTTGATGCTTGGAAATAAGAGAAATCAAATCATGTAATTACGAACATCACTAAAGGTAATGAGAAAGGATAGAACAGCCCCTTCAGGGCAAGGATTACCTCAAATGATGAGCCCCTAAAACTTGTTGAGAACTCCGGTATATACCCAAGGTCAAAAAACACTCAGGACTTTGAATTAGCCAACAAGAAGCTTCCAAGATCAAGATATTGTTATTTCAATATTAGGGAAAATGCTAAAATTCATAGGAGCTGGTCTTTAAAGGCCTGAAAATTATTCATCACTGTGGTGAGCCTAATGAGTTGTGATTGCGAAGAAGAAAAATTTAATTTATAAATTTTTTTAATCATTATCAGGATGCCAAAGGGTCGCAATTTGTCATGACTCCACTTTGCTAGTCATGATGGCACCTATCTTAAGCCCCCGATAGGCAAGCCTAGCCCTGGATAAAGATTGCTCGTATTGGGTGTGTGAAGGAATAAGTTCAACAAAAATAACTAGCATGAGAAACCACACTAATACTAAATATATAAACATATAACAACACTAAATGTGATAGTACACTGGAAGTAACCTGTAGAACTACTATAGGCATGATACAACACCTTGATTCATAATACCCATATACATAACCAAAACAATATACAAGGCAAGTGTCAAATAACAAAACATAGCCAATGATACAAATAAAGACTAGAAGGATCTACATACATCCAATGCTCACCAATAGTCTCTAAATATGGCAGTAATCACTTGAGGGATCAATGATGCTATCTTGGCTAGGCCTTCCATCATGAAATAGATGCAAAAAGCAGGGGTGAGTACCAAACCTATGGCACCCAGTAGGCATCATAAGTTGATTGAGCATGAATCATAAATGGAAAAAGGATACCAGAATACAATCCACAAATGAATAATCACAAGAACCAGGTACATATGTTGGAGTTCATAGAGGTAACTAGAGAATGGGTAGTGGTACAGTGATGCATTGGGTGTAAGGTCTTATTGTCAATACCTGTATGCCAAGTGGGCTCCGATAAACCTAGAAAATACACCCACAAATAATCAAAGGGTAATAGGTGAACGCTTTAAGGTGTCAACTCCGAACTACGCTCATACGCATATCAATTCAGGGGATCACTATCTAATAAAACCTTAAAATTGTGCTTTCAACATAACCATAAACCCTAACTCAGCCTCTAACTGAGACTACAACTCAGACTCTAACTGAGATAACTCATATTTCAACTGGGATAACTCCGACTTTAACCAAAGCTATGCCTTAGACTTTACCCTAGGCTATGCACTGGACTTCACAAGGATAAGGTCAGACATAGCAATTGGTGTACCTTAGCCCTTAGGCTCAGACTAGTGTAAGATTCCCTCCATCAATGTCACCTTTATTGGTATAGCCTTTAACTATAATCGTATAGACTCTACAATATTAGTACATCCTCGAATAGTGTGGTACTAATTGAGGGTATACACAATGAAGCTTATACTCACATATACACCTCATAACTGGTGGATATATGCTTATTTATGAGAAATACTCTGAAATGACCCCAAAAAGTGCCTGAAAATGTGTCTTGAAATTGCTCAGAATATTAAGAATTTCACTCATGCTTGAAGTTCTCATCTCAATCTTCATCAAGCAATGCTCCAAAGCTTGGGTATGTGGGTTTCAACCATTCGGTACTTTCACCAATGGTGCCCAAGCTTCCTTTTTACATAAACTTCATGTCTCTAAGTTGACTTACTTATAGGTTTTACTTACTATGAATTTGACTTTAAACTATGCAGGGGTTTCATAAAGTTTGACTGTTTGAGAATGTTTTGAGCTATGAATCTTAGATTCATCTTAGGATTTAGTGAAGGGATTTGATGTATATTGCATGATGGTACTACCTAGTATTGGTGGGTTGATTTAATTCAAGTTTGCTTGCATGATTTCACTCTTGAATTGCATGGTTTTATACAAGCATTGCACACCCACCAAGTGTTTGATAAAATTTTCGGTTAATATATATTGAATTATTGAAGGCCTAATGCTTGGCATATGAGTTAAGTGACTTTATGATGATAAAGGATACTAATTATGTGAGAATTTCATGAATTGTATCTATAGTGTTATCAGTTGACCATAACCAATTGAGGAATTGATACATCAATTGCCTCGGATGGGGGTGGTAAGCCATCAACCAATTGAGGGGCTGATACCTCAATCACTTCTGGCGGGAGGGTGGTCATGTTTTTCAACCAATTGAGGGGTTGATACCTCAATCGCCTCGGAATGGGGCGGTAAGCCATCAATCAATTGAGGTGTTGACACCTCCATCACTTTTGAGGGTGGCCATGTCCATCAACCAACTGAGTGGGTTGATTCCTCAATCACATCTAAGGGGTGGTCTACCTTGGATTTCAAGTACTAAGTTTCTTTCTCTATGGTTATGGCCTCTTCCTTCACATGTAATATGTCCTATATAAGCATGTTTAACTTCATGTATTATTCATACATGCCATATTATTATTATGCTATCCATTGCCTATTGTGTTGCATTTTGATTATATTGCCTATCTCTTGCTGCATTGCATCCTGCATATTTAGTACATAAAAATGTACAAACTCATACTCTACGCCTGCATGATATTACCATGTAGGAACTGGAGC
Organism: Solanum ossicruentum; assembly: GCA_025774065.1. Taxonomy (NCBI): domain Eukaryota; kingdom Viridiplantae; phylum Streptophyta; class Magnoliopsida; order Solanales; family Solanaceae; genus Solanum; species Solanum ossicruentum. The sequence continues at coordinate 60,304 of JAOTQR010092750.1, read as the reverse complement.
TGCTCACGATCATCCTCATCATCCCCGTCACTAGTACTATCTCTACAAAGTAAGTTGGTGAGTCCTCAATTTCGGGGACAATGTCTTGATCTTATGCTATTTATAAAGACGCTCTTTCCTCCATTGTATGTTTTGACTATAAGGGTGAGTCCGGTTTCTTATCTTGGCCCCCGCTAAGCTTATGTTTAGAGGTATTGTTGGATAAGTTATGTTATATTGTTATGAGTGTTGACACTCTTGACTCTTGTATGTTTTAATGCTATGAAAGACTTCCCTTAGTCCCTTCACCCTTATTTCTATTCTCTATTATTGTTTAATTGCTTCCCCGACCAAGGATGTGTAATGATATGTTAAGAGGCTTGTTTGGTGTCCCTTCGAGTTCCCCATTCGCTATGTCACATCTAGGCCCTAGGCTTGGATCGTGAAAAACTTGGTATCAGAGCTAGGTTGTTAATGGTCCTCGGCATCCAACACACTATGTTAATTAGAGTTCAATTCATTTGTTGTGTTGTGCACCACAATTATGAGTAAGAGGCTATGAGAAGTTTTAGAAAATGTTTCCCTTCTTTATGATCTATACCGTGGTATAGAAGATAGGTAAGGTTTCCCCTCTAACGAATGTTCTTTGCCATTTTTAGATCATGCCTAACATAAGAGGAAAAAGAGCCCACACTCCCGAAGAACAATCGGCTCATGGAGAGCTCTGGGATACTTTCACTGTGCTAGCTCAAGCCATGGCTAACCAAGTCAACAAAAGGGCCTAAGCCCCTCATGCTCCTACTCTGGTATCTCGGGTGAGGGACTTTATGAGGATGAGCCCACTGGAGTTTGATGGGTCTAAAGTGGATGAGGACACTCAAGAATTTTGTAATGAGGTATACAAGGTGTTGGCTATCATTGGTGTTAGATTGGAAGAGAAGGCAGAGTTGGCGGCTTACCAACTCAAGGGGTAGCATAACCATGGTATACTCAATGGAAGGAGGAGAAGGCGAACAATAATATGATTCTATGGGAGGAGCGTAAGGAGGCTTTTCTCAACCAGTTCTTCCCTCTTTAGCTTGGGGAGGCCAAAATGATAGAGTTCATGAATTTGAAGCAAGGATCTATGAGTGTGAGGGAGTATGCCCTCAATTTCAACAAACTCTCTAAGTATTCTCCACACTTAGTTGCCGACTCGAGGTCTAGAATGAATAAGTTTATGATGGGTGTATCCGATTTGGTGAATGAGGAGTGTCGTGCAGCTTTGTTGATTAGTCAATGGATCTGTCCCGCTTAATGACTTATGCCGAATAATTAGAAGGGAAGAGGTTGAGAAATAGAAGGGGTAATGAGGCCAAGAGGGACCGATGGGAGGTTTCGAAGTCCCAAGGGTGGCCAGTTTCCTCAAGGCCAAGGGTCTTCTCATGCTCCTAATAGAAGATTCACCAATGAGTACCCAAGGGCTCAAAGAGATAGTGGTGTGGTGCCTAATGCTATGTGTCCAAAATATGGTAAGGTTTATGGTGGCCCATGCTTGAGGGATACCAATGCTTGTTTTGGTTGTGGGGAAATAGGCCACCATATGATTGATTGTCCATGTAATCGCCACAAGGGTAAAAATGTTTGTCCTCAAGGCCAAGGTGGAAATGTGGTTCCTTTGGGAAGAGGAGGCTAACAAGGTGTTACCCAAAGGAACAATCAGTTCTATGCACTCCAAGGGAGACAAAGGTTTGATGAGGAGCCCGATATCATCACCGGTATGTTGAAAGTCTTTGAGTTTGATGTGTATGCATTGAAAGACCTGAGGGCCACTCTTTCTTTTGCTACTCCTTTTGTTGACAAAGGGTTTCTTGTTGAGCCCGAAGTTTTTTGTGAGTCTTATGAGGTATCTACTCCTATGGGTTCATCTATTGTTGCTAGAAAGGTCTATAGAAATGTCCCGCTTGCATCTTGCATAAAATATTGTGTTATGATATTGTTTAGTTGAATATGGTGGATTTTAATGTCAATTTTGGTATGGATTGGTTGCATGCATATTATGCCTCTAATGATTACAGAATCCCTAGGGTCAAATTCCAATTCCTAAATGAACCCATCATTGAGTGGGAGAGTCATGAGGTGGCGGTCAAGAATAGGTTTGTCTCTTGTATTAAAGCCCAAAAGTAGATCTCTAAGGGGTATCTTTATGATCTTGTGAGAATTAGTGATGTTGAGTCTAAATTCCTTCCCATAGATTTAGTTCTGGTGGTTAATGAATTCCTAGATGTCTTCCCTATTGACCTTCCTAGTGTTCCTCCCAAAAGGGAAATAGATTTTGGCATAAATCTCCTTTCCAACACTCAACCTATCTCTATTCCTCCATATATGGGTCCCGTACAGTTGAAGGAGTTGAAAGAGCAATTAAATGATTTATTAGAGAAGGGTTTTATTAGGCCTAGCCAATCACCTTGGGGTGCACCGGTATTGTTTGTAAAGAAGAAGGATTGGTCCCTTAGAATGTATATTGACTACAGACAACTTAATAGGGTCACCATTAAGAATAACTATCCCTACCAAGGATTAGTGTTTTGTTTGACCAACTTCAAGGGGATAGTCACTTCTCTAAGATTGATCTTGGGTTCAGGAATTATCAAGTCAAGGTAAGGAGTGTGACATTCCCAAATTGGCCTTCCGAACTAGGTATGGGCGTTGTGAATTTGTGGTTATGTCTTTTGGGTTGACAAATGCACCACCTCTCTTTATGGATCTTATGAATAGGGTCTTCAAAACCTACCTTCATTTGTTTGTGGTGGTTTTTCATTGACGATATTTTGAACTTTTCTCATAGTGTTAAGGAGCATGTGATCCATTTGAGGGTAGTGTTGCTAAATTTGAGGGAAGAGAGGTTGTATGCTAAGTATGAAAAATGTGAATTTTGGTTGAAGGAGGTTGCCTTTCTAGGTCATGTGGTATTGGGAGATGGTATTAAGGTGGATCTTATTAATACGAATGTGATTAGAAATTGTCCTAGACCATTGACCCCATCGAACATTAGAAGTTTATTGGGCTTAGTGGGTTACTACCAGAGATGTGTGAATAGGTTCTCTTCTATTACTTCTCCCATGACTAAGTTAACTCATAAAAAGGTTAAGTTTGTGTGGACCAATGAGTGTGAAAAAATCTTCCAAACCTTGAAAGATAAGCTTGTCTCCACTCCTATCTTATGTCTACCATAAGGGGTGGAAGGGTTTTGTGTGTATTGTGATGCCTCCCAAATTGGTTAGGGTTGTGTTTTGATGAAAAATGGTAAGGTAATAGCCTATGTTTCTGGACAACTTAAAGTGCGTGAAAAGAATTAGCTGACCCATGATCTTGAGTTGGCTGCCATGGTATTTGCTTTTAAAATTTGGCATCATTATCTGTATGGGGTACATGTTTATGTGCTTACCAATCATAAGAGTCTCTAATATGTGTTCACTTAAAAGGATCTCAACTTGAGACAAAGAACGTAGTTAGAACTTCTGAAGGATTATGATATGAGTGTGTATTATCATCCCGGTAAGGCTAATGTTATGGCAGATTCTTTGAGTAGGGTGTCTATGGGTAGCCTAGCTCATATTGATGATGTGGGCAAAGAGGTGGCTAGAGAAGTCCATCTGTTGGCTAGCTTAGGAGTTAGGTTGGAAGAGGTTGATAATGGTAGTATTGTGGTTGTTGATGGTTTAAAAGCATCCTTGGTTGATGAGGTAAAAGTAAAGCAAGATCTTGACCCCTCATTGTTTGAATTTAGGGCCTTAGTGAGAGAGAGCATGGTGGAGGTTTTCTCCCAAGGGGGAGATGGTGCCCTTAGGTACCAAGGTAGGTTGTGTGTACCTAGTTTTGATGGCTTGATAGAGAAGATTCTTGATGAGGCTCATAATTCTACCTATTCTAGTCACCCCAATTCTACCAAGATGCCTAGAGATTTGAGAGATGTGTTCTAGTGGGGAGGTATAAAGAAAGGCATTGCCAAATTTGCGTTTGGTTGTCATAGTTGCCAGCAAGTCAAAGCCGAACATCAAAGGCCGGGTGGAATAACCCAAGATATAGAGATTCCTACTTGGATGTAGGAGGAGATTAACATGGATTTTGTGGTTGGGTTGCCTAAGACTAGAAAGGGTTTTGATTCTATTTGGGTTATGGTTGATAGAATGACAAAGTTGGCTCATTTCCTACCAATTAAGACTACTTATGGGACTGAAGACTATTCTAAATTCTACATTCATGAGTTGGTTAGATTGCATGGGGTGCCCTTGTCTATTATATCAGACCGTGGTGCTCAATTGACACTTTTGGAGGTCCCTCCCAAGAGGTCTTTGTACCAAGGTAAAGCTTAGTACGACTTTTCACCCTCAAACGGATGGTCAAGCCAAAAGAACTATTCAATCTCTTGAGGATATGCATAGAGCTTGCATTTTGGAGTTTAATAGTAGTTAGGATCATCATCTTCAATTGATTGTGTTTGTTTATAATAATAGCTATCGTCGTAGCATTGGTATGGCTCCTTTTGAGGCCCTTCATGATAGATGTTATAGGTCCCTAGTTGGATGGTTTGAGGTAGGGGAAATGGCTTTGTTAGGTCCTGATCAGGTTATGGAGGCAATGGAGAAGGTAAAGTTGACTAGGGAAAGGTTGAAACCAGCCCAAAGTCATCAAAAGTCCTATGCCGATGTGAGAAGATGGGAGCTTGAATTTAATGTCGATGATTGGGTCTATTTGAAGGTCTCACCCATGAAGGGTGTGGTTCATTTTGGTAAGAAGGATAAGTTAAGTCCAAGATATGTGGGTCCTCATAAGGTAATATGCAGGATCGGTAAGGTAGCCTATGAGTTGGAGTTTCCTAGTGAAATGGAGTTAGTTCATCCGGTCTTTCATGTATCCATATTGAGGAAATTGGTGGATGATCCGAATTCTATTATTCCATTAGATTTTGTGGGTGTTGTCGAAGACAAGATGACCTAGGAAGAGGTTCTAGTAGATATCTTGGATAGACAAGAGCAGAGGTCAAGGAACAAGTATGTGCCTTCCGTTAAGGTTCTTTGAAGGACTCAATAAGTTGAAAGTGCTACATGGGAGACCGAAGTGGACAGGCAAAAGAGATATGCCTATTTCTTCCATTCTACTCAATCCTAAGGTACAAATTCTAAGCTTATATGTGATTTCATGTCTCAAGTATAGCCCTATGTGTCATTTGCATACAATCATATTTATGTTGACAAGTTCATGGTGATTTTGACACTTATGTTGAGATTTTTGAAATGAGGTTTAAGTAAATTATTACATTTTTGTTGGGGCTGATTCCTTTATGATTACTCTTCTTATATATGTTTCTTTGACATTTGGGGACGACCACTATTCTTGAACAACTTGGAGCCGGGCCTTCTTTTCGCATAGTCTAATTCTTAAGTAGAAATGCTTGAAAGAATGTTCCCAAGGGGGAGATATTGAAATGATCCCAAAAAGTACCTGAAAATATGCCTCGGAAGTGCTTAGAATCGTAATTTTCATATATCTAAAAATCCTTGCGTAGTATCAAAAATCCTACTTCATATTCTTGATCAGGGGGAAATATTGAGTGTGAGATAGGTCTAAACCCGAGTTTAGAACAATCATATCAAAATTTAAAAATCGCAGAATGCGATTTCAGAAGAGGTTTCCGCGCCAGGGGCACACCTCTGTGCGTTTTTGTGCCAATATTTTTATCTCGGTCCAAAGCTTTTAGGTCTTAGGCCTAAGTCTTCCATGTATAAAAATACCTATAGTTAGCCATATATAACCTTCATATCATACAAGACATATCTCAATACTCTCTCAAACACTTAGAAAATTATTTTACCCAAAATTCAAGTGTCAAATCTCATTCCGGATCTGAACGATTTCACTCAACCTTTAAGTTAGCATCTCAATCTTCATAAAGTATTTCTCCAAAACTATGCTATGTTGGCTTGAACCATTGGGTCCTTTTACCCATGATTCCCAAGCTTCCTTTTTACATAAACTTCATGTCTCTATGTTGACTTATTTATGGGTCTTATTTACTATATATTTGACTATGAACTATGTTGGGGTTTCATGAAAGTATGACTGTTTGAGAATTTTTTGAGCTATGAATCTTCGATTCATCTTGCGATTTGAAGAAGGATTTTGACGTATATTGCATGGTTGTATTACCTAGTACTAGTGGTTGATTTATTACAAGTTTACTTGTACGATTTCACTCTTGAATTGTATGGTTTTACACTAGCATTGAACACCCACCAAGCATTTGATAAAAAGTCCGATTAATGTATCTTAAGTTGTTGAAGTCCTAATGCTTGGCATATGAATTAATAAATTTATGATGATAAAATGATGGTAATTATATGATAAATTCACGAAATGTATCTGTAGTGTTGTGAGTTGACCATAACCAATTGAGGGGGTTGATACCTCAATCGCCTCAGATGGGTATGCTAATCCATCAACCAATTAAGGGGTTGATACCTCAATCACTTCCAGCGGAGGGTGGTCATATCTGTCAACCAATTGAGGGGTTTATACCATAATCGCCTCGGATAGGGGTGGTAAGCCATCAACCAATTGAGGGAATAATGTATTAATCTCTTCCGATGGAGGGTAGTCATGTCCACAACCAATTGAGGGGTTGATTCCTCATTCACCTCTAAGTGGTGGTGTACCTTGGATTCCAAGTATTTAATATAATGATGGTCTGTTCCTTCATATATAATATGTCCTATATAAGCATTTGTACTTCAAGTATCATTCATACATATCATATTGTTATTACGCTATCCATTGTCTACGATATTGCATTTTGATTGTGTTTCCTATCTATTGTTGCATTGCATCGTATATATTTAGTATATTCAAATGTACTAACACATGCTCTATGCCTACATAATGTTACTATGTAGGAACCGGAGCTCCTCACGGTCATCCTTATCCTCCCCGTGGCTAGTACAATCTCTATAAAGCAAGTTGGTTAGTCCTCAATATTGGGGATAATGTCTTGATATTCTGCTATGTATAAAGACTCTCTTTCCTTTATTGTATGTTTTGACTATGAGGGTGAGCCAAGTTTCTTGTCTTGGCCCCCAATAAGTTCTATGTTCAGAGGTGTTGTTGGATAAGTTATGTAATGATGTGATGAGCATTGACTCTCTTGACTCTTGTATGTTTTAATGCTATGAAAAACTTTCCTTAGTCCTTTTACCCTTATTTCTATTCCCTATTGTTGTTTAATTGCTTCCACGACCAAGTATATGTAATGATATGCTAAGAGGCTTGTTTAGATTTTGGATTCCCCATTCACCATTTCACGTCTAGGCCGTAGGCTTGGGTCGTGACATGCTCGATACTTTAACCTTATAAGACTTTAGCTTGAGTTTCCAGGCTGACAACATTGGTCACCTTATATTCGATAAGAATTTTATGTACCATGGGAAAGATCAAGAATAGACAGCCAATTGTATAAATAATCACGTTCCCAGGTCATCATAACCTATATAATGCACCACTCTGCGAACTCTGGTCAATTAGTTTGGCGTACAAGGATCTGCACCTACCAAGTCACACTGGATACAAGCAACATAGATTACTGGTCCTGACCAATGTAGGTCTGGGGAACCAATAGCATAAGCCTAGACTAAAGCCTAACAATCATCAAAAAATAAAAAGAATAGAAGATAATCATAAATGTGGTACACAAATAGTATAACAACCAAAAGTACTCCTAACAGTTCAAACAACCTCACTATCAATCCCAAATAGTCATAGATATAATAGAAACCAACATAGTCCTAGACAGTCACAGCTCTAACAAGAATTAGAATATCCAACACAAGTGTCCTCAGCATGCTTGATAGATACTCAACCATCACGAACACCAGCCAGTATAATCACACTTCACATGTATCAGACAGTATAGTTATTTCAGACATATATCAGACAATCCAACTATTATCAACATACATAGCCTCTAACAAATCCCCTGCTCAATATTTGACTTATCCAAACAGGATTTACATATTCTAACTCAATTTAGGATAAGAAGGAAAAATCATAGCCTACTTGAATACAAAACATATGCAACCCAATCTCTCCACTTTGAATAAGAAGGTGAGACTCCCTTAAACATGATTGATGGCCCACTTGTGTTAAATTATCACTCCCAAGTCCTATGTCGCAAGTTTGTTGACAACAAACAATAGTCACAAGCTCTACTAGGTTGACTAGTAGTATGCTTTCCCATATGCTCTACCTTTGTCCTCACTAGGATTTGAGGGGTTTCCTATGGATCCACCTTTAGGCAACGAATTTGAGCATCTAGAGGCCACTAGTGATCATAGAAGGACCTGGGACCTATCTTATAGTTCCTTATGATTTTCTATCCCAGTTCATCATAGATCAGAGGCAAACCACACCTATATTAGACAAGGTAGTGGAGCAGAAACTATAGGTAGTGTAATATCATGTACAAAGGGTTGAGGGTTTCCTGCAGATAATTCTTAGGCATGAGATTCCATACTTCAAAGATGGGTTGACTATTTGGAGACATTCTTCACTACTCAGTTTGAGAGTCTGAGTGTATTAGAGGCGACATCCATCTTGGATCAGTTAGCAACCATGTGTGACCAGATAGCCTAGCTTTAGGCTTAGCCCGCTTACACAGCCCTCCCATGCCTACTGATTCTCTGATGTAGCTATTTAGTTACCCCACTATGGCTCCTACACTAGAGGAGGCTTGGGGCACTATCCCTTCTATTGAGCCACCGAAGAAAGACAAAGGAAAGATGTACAAGCAGTGTAATATCCCTCCATCTAACACCCTAGCTGATGAGTGTGGCAACTTAGAAAGGCCTAAGAAGTCGCCCGAAAGGAAGCTACTGAGAAGGAAGAGCGAGAATGCCAAATGTAAGAGGTTTCCCTCATTAGAGCATCAGGGAATGGGGCTGTGCTCAAGTTGTTAGTTGGGGGCAAGGACCCTATGAGGAGCCCAATATTGATGGAGAGCACGACGACTAGGGCATCACAAGTATATTCTAACCCTCTATTTTTCTGTTGATTTTGACTTACATAAAGAAAAGACACTACACTTTCTTTTATAGAGGATGGGGCATCCTTTTGCATAGGAGTTCTTATTGCCATATTTATTTTCTATCAAGTGTACTATCTAGTAGAACTGACATATTTAGCTTGTTTTTGCATTATTTGTATAAATAAAAATACCTATTGAATTGTAACAGCATTTTGAAAATGAAAAGGAAAACCCTTGTTCAAAAATTTTAAATGATTATGTGATGGCATTCTTGTGATAACTAGCACATTAAGGTAGATAAACCATTGTTGAAATGCTCTATCCTAAAATGTTGGGTTGATAGATTGATTGACTAATACAAGGCAATACAAAAATAGTGTCATGTGTGCGAGAGCTTATTATTTTAGTTCGACTAATGTATTTGTTAGCTAGAACTTGTCTTGTTAGTCCCACTAAAACAACTAAACGACTAAATTAGGACAAGATCATAAGTCATATTAAGTTATAAGTAACATAGCCTAAATTAGACCAACAAAATGAATTGTTCCATTTGTACCAAAAGTTGAGCCTAAATAGACCTTTTTCTTTATTATCACCCAACTCACCTACCTTGTCTGTCTATATAGGTTTACTTTGGCCATGGTCCCTCCGAGAATGTTGTGAACCTCAACTCAGGCCAAAACCCTAAGTTGAGGGTAGCCTATACCAACCCTAGTACTTACAAAGACATCGTGCACCTTAACCCTGGCCAAATACCTAAGATGAGGGTGACTACAATAGCAAAATCCAAGAAAGTTAAGGTTTGAAAAAGTTAAGTGATGAAGGGAAAAGAAAATCTCAGGAATTGACTGTGAGTGAAAAAAAAAGAAAAAAAAATTTTAAAAAAGAGAGACAGAAAAAGAATTATGCATCACTCTTGGGAGAAAAAGAAAAGGGAAAATAGGGAAAATAAGAGTTTAGGGACGGGAAGTAGATGGCTAAGCCAATGTAGCGTTCTAGAGGAGCAAAATAGTTACTTTGATCCTAAACATACTCTACCTTATCCTAAGACAACGTTATAAGCCATAAAAGTCCTAATGTGGTCATAAAAAGGTCATTCAAGAGTTAAGCTGGTGAAAATAAGGGCAAGCATATGGTTCGTACTTAAGTATTAATTGAATATCATTTGTGACTGTGAGTATCTACATTTCAATCTTTGTGTTGACATTTATATATTGTGTATGAGACCTCATTATGGTGAGGGAACTAAGATTATGCTATTGAGTTAAGGCTAGTTGATCCACAACTATGGTATTTGTCTGTGTGACTCTGAGCTATACATAGTACTCTATGATCCTTGTGAGTTGGTTTGAACATGTTTGCATTGCATATGTAATGCGGGGAATGTGTTTAACACTGATGGGTTGTTGCATATTCATAAGGGATCTTTGTATGTACATATTGTCTATTTGTGTCATTGCTTGAGGACAACCAACAGTTCTATGTTGAGCATGTTGATGTGTCATGAAATTACAATATATTTGGTGCCTCAAACAATGAATAATTGCAAATTCCAAGCACATTTTGTTTTTATGATGAGTGTTTTTGTTATATTGCAAGAAACACATATGAGGCATGAATTTGGGGATAAATTGAGGAAGAAAAACTGAAAATCTTAAAAGTAACCCTATACAGTGCCCACCATGGGCCGTGCAACACACCATGTGTCCCGGTGGGCTATCATGAATAATTCAGAAGACTGAAGAAAGGAAGAAAAGTTTAAAGTAAACTCCACGTGCCCTATCAGAAACCGTGGAATGATTTACAAATTATGTAAAGCACCATAGAGAGCATAGGCAAAAACCAAATGCAAGGGAGAAACCATGAGATCCTTCACAGTTTGTGGAGCCCAGCAGGTATCAGGAAAGGGTCCGTGAAGTGCATGAAGGACTTGTGGCAAGAATTGAGAGAAATGTCTAAGGATATTTTCGCGAGACCCACTACAGGTCATGGAATGTACCATAGACTGTGTAAAGTGCCCATGGTAGGATACCTCGAAGGACACATATCATGAAGTAACACTCCACGAATCCATTCACAGACCATGATGTACACGACAGACCATGAAAGTGCCCCGTGGTCCATGCCGAACTAGTTTTCCTACATAGATTAGGACTAGGTTTCTTTTGTATATAAATGATAGTTTAATTCTTTTTTATTATTATCAGCTTCGGGACAACTTGTACGCGAGGGAACTGTGACAAAGCAAAATTAAACTTCATAATCACTATATTTGTCAACTATCAAGGATTTTGGACTCTTGATTCTTCATTTATTGCATTGTAAGTGATGTCAACATGAATCCTTCATCTCTTTATGGATTGTTTTTATCAACTATGCATAGCTAAACCCACAACTAAGGTTATGAAAACCAATATAAGATAATGAATTAGGCAAATGCTTAGGGTGAATTCCATTCATCAATTAGCATGTATTGTGATTATCTTTATTTAAATCGCTTTCTTAATGGGTTCACGCATTAAGAACCTGCCTATATTTAGTACTTAGGTGAATCTGGGTCAGGAACGACAAATATTTGTCTTAAAGGAAAGTAGTAAATTGGAAAAGATGATCATCACTAGGATTCGAGAGAATAAATTCTCATCTAATTTACTAGAGCCCATGAGGGAAAAGTACCTAGAGATCAACAGTGAGGTTAGCATGAAATCTATTCAAAGACTAAGAAGAGAGGAATGAAATGCTTTTAAGAAAGACCATAAGGTGAATTAGGAATTAGTTATCTCACAAGATTTTTCATGCATTATTAGAAATGGTACCCTGGGTGCATAATGCCTGAGGAGCCATTAGTCATGGGGAATAGAGTCCAAGTCTAAGTCTCTCTCTATACACAATAAGCTATCACTCAACTTTTATTTACTAATAAATGCTACTTGTTCTAACAAACTTGCAATTTAATTTATTCTCTATTATTTTCGAGAAGTACCAACTTCAGTTGAAAACTAATAATTGATAGATTTATTTCAACCTATTCCCTGTTGGATCAACCCAACTCTTACTTGGGTAAATAGACTACTAATGATCATTTATATTCCTTTCAAGAAGTATATTTGAACATTTGCAGGAGTGAAATGGGGGGTTCTCGACCTGCCTCTCCAATGCAGGCTGGGAATCAAGGTTGGATGAATGATTTCAAAGGAAATTATATAAACCGAGATTAGAGATATAGGAATTTGGGATGGCATGATCCTGTGGTTAAATGTAAAAGATATTTTTAACCACATACCACCCCACGCCATCGGAGAAAATTGCTAACTGAAACACCTCTCATGAGCATCGAATGCCCCATAATCGTAATTTTCATATATCTAAAAATTCTTGCGTGATTTCGGAAATTCGACTTTATATTTTTTATCAGGGGACAAAATTGAGTGGGAAATTTTGCTAATTTTTTCTAATTTTAAAATTTAAAGTGTTTTATCTATTTCCCCGCACCCAAGACGCGAACTAGTGTATAATTTTTCCCAATTTGCTTATTTTATCCAAGGGTATTGGGTTAGTAGCTTCATGCCCATTTAAATGTGAAACTTCCATAGTTAGCCATTTTCAACTCTATAACTCATAAAAGCTTCTCTAAAACCTCTCAAAGACTCTATCAAATCTCTCATTCAAATTCAAGGATTTTGAGCTAAATTTTGGAACTCAAAAACCCACCTTAAGCTTCAAGTCTCATTCAAGTTTATTTCAAGAAATTCAAGGTTTAAGGTATGTAGATCTTCATCCATGGGTCCTTCCGCCCATGGAGCCCAACCTTCTCTTTTTATGAATATTGCATGGTTTCAAGTTATATCACTTAGGGGTATCTTTTATTATGAAATATGAACATAAATTATGTTGGAATTTTAGTAAGTAGTGATTTATTATGCATAAATGCCTACTTTAAACTAATTCAATGAGTTTATTTATGCCTATTGAAACTAAGAATGGTTTGAGCTACCAAAACTATTAACTATGATGAACTTTGATATGGATTTCATGATACCCAACTTAGGGATTTTACTACAATATTTGTGGGTTTATTTTGAATTAATTTTACTCATCTATTCATACTCTTGAGTTGTGTGATTTTAAACCAGTATCATGAACCCACCATGTGTTTGATAAAATTACATGACAAAAGTTCTCAAGTTGTTGACATGATTTACAAGTCTAGTGACTTCATGATGACTAAGGGCTTCAAGTATATATTTAATTCATGAAAAGTATCCATGATTTTACAAGTATCAAGTTGTGCCCAATTACAAGATTTTTACCTCTTGTAAACAATTCATGTTAAGGCAAGGGTTCATGTATGATTATTATTTACTCTCACGTTCAAGGTAGCCTCACTATTAGAAGTCAAACATGTTTAAGAGATACTCATGTCATGTTATCATACTTCTTACAAGTTACCAAACTTATGATTATTTCATGATTCCGTGGGACTAGACTTAGCACCGAATGAGGCTTAAGATGGGGGCTCGGCCCAAAAGGTCCTTAAATAAAGTCTTTAGTCTTAAACTGTGTGCTACCATAGAATTATATTCACCCTTGCTATACTATTGGATCTGTCTAGTGCACATTATCATGTTTGGTTTACCTTGGCAAGTAGACCATATTTCACTAGGGGGTGTCATGCCCGATCACCTGTACCGAGGGAGTGTCATGCCTTGGATTCCAAGTTGTAGTTGCTTGGTCTATGTCGGTTGAGGTCCCTTCCCACATATGTATGATATGTTATGCAAGTTAAATGATTTACAGACATATTTTATTACAAGCATTGATCATGCATGCCATATTGAGATTATATATCCATTATTTATGATTATGCATTTTGAATATATTGGCTTATGTATTTGTTGCATTACATCTTGCATGCTTAGTACATTCAGACATACTAATGCATGCTCTATACCTACATGATATCACCATGTACAGACCGATCACGTGGCTAGTTCCGTTCTTCAAAGAAAGCTTCGGTGAGTCTTCTACTCCGAGGACAATATCTACTTATTTCATGTTATTTTGAGACTTGTTCTCTATGTTGGGTACTTTTTATTATGAGGGTGAGCCTGGAAAGTTTCTTGGGCCCCGCTCCATTCTAAAGTAGAGGTATTATTGGATACTAAGTTTGCATATGCTTTCAAGCTTGACTCTTCTTATGTTTGTATGATTATAAATGATTTCCCTTCGTCCTGCTTCCTTTTTTATACTTGACTCTTATTGATGTTTATTTTTCTTCCGTATCAAAGGATATGTGCATGTTATAATCAAGAGGCTTGTTTGGGTTGTCTACGAACTTCTCATTTGCCATGTCACGTCTAGGCCCTAGGCTTCGATTGTGACAAGCTTGGTATCAGAACACTAGGTTGTTAATGGTCCTTGGAAATCCAACACACCATGTCAATTAGAGTCTTATTAATGGTTGTGAAGTGTGCCATAACCATGAATGGGAGGCTATGAGGCATTTTAGGAAATGTTTCACTTCTTCATAATCAATCTCATGTGGTAGAGCTAAGTCCACTAGGGCTTATTACTTATTCCTAAGCATTATGTTTTAGAATAGGTCTCAATCTATTCAGAATGGTGGACAGGGCGATAACCATCTCTCACTTGAGGGTCAACTTCCTTATGGCGACATATCAAATGGGGAAATCCAAAATGCTCTATAGCTATTGGACAAGGTTGTAACCGCTCAACTCAACCAATCGATGGCTGCCCCTGAGGGCTCAAATGATAAGAGGGTGGAAAGAAAGGCCAGGAGAGCCAAAGTTGAGGGTGCTTCATGTTCTACTAGACTACCGATGCCCAAGTACAAAGATGGAAGGATCCAATTTCATCATTTGTCAAGGGTGTGGTAAGAAGCATCAAGGGAAGTGTTTGGCGGGCACCAAGGGTTGTTTCAAGTGTGGCGGTGTTAGGCATAAGATGAGAGATTATCCAGTGGCCTCAAAGGAACACAGAAGAAAGGCTTAATTTGATATTAGGCTTCCATATGCTAAGCCTAGTGGCAATGGTGGAGGGACCCATCCTAGGTGCCCAAATTGTGGGAGCAATCATAGTGGCACATGTTGGGGAATGCAAGTGCATGTTTTTGGTGTGGCAAGATGGCCACGAGATTGTTAATTGTCCTCATGCACAAAACAAGGGTATAGATGGTCGTCCTCAAGGCCAAGGTGTTAATGTGAGTCAAAGGTGCAAGGTGGTGCCAACCGTATTGGTGTTCAAGCTTCTCCTACATGCCACAAGTGTGGAAGGTACATTCCGGGAGACCATTTGCCGGTTCGTTAGGGATTGTAACTTTCTATAAATTTCCCATTTTGTCACGTGTGAGCTTCGAGTGCGTTGCAAAGGATCAAAAGTTGATACATTGTTCATGGATTACTAAGAATTATGAGGATGACCCTCAATGTTCTCAACCATACCACTCTAGGGGTCACTAGACTTGGCGTGATGCTTCACGGGTATGTTAAAGTTTTTTAATTTTGATGTGTATGAATTGATAGATCCGGGTGCCACTCTTTCTTTCATTACTCCTTTTCTCACCAATAAGCATCATGTGTGTCCCATATTGTCATGTGAACCTTATGAAGTGTCTACCCCGTTGGTGAGTCCATTGTTGCTAAAGAGTCTATAGAAATTGTCCCTTGTTTATATTGCATAAAGGTTTTCCTTGTGATTTTGTTGAATTTGACATGGTGGATTTTGATATAATTCTTGGGATTGATTGATTACATGCATATTATGATTCCATTGATTGTAGGACCCATACAGTGAGATTCTAATTCCTAATAAGCCTGTTCTGGAGGGGGAAAGTTGTAATGTTGTGGTCAAAGATAGATTCATTTCTTGTCTTAAAGCCCAAAAATTGATTTCTAAGGGTTGTATTTACCATCTTGTAAAGGTTAGGGATGTTGAGTCTAAAGTCCATCCTATTAAGTCGATTTCGGTGGTCAATAAGTTTCTTGGTATCTTTCCCAATGAGCTTCTTGGTGTTCCTCCCAAAAGGGAAATAGACTTTGGTATAGACCCTTCCCGATACACAATCCATTTCCACTCCCCACTTACCGTATGGTCCCAATGAAGTTGAAGGAGTTAAAGGATCAATTGATGGATTTGTTAAAGGAGGGTTTCATAAGGCCTAACATGTCTCCTTAAGGTGCACCAGAAATATTTATGGATCTTATGAATAGGTTATTTAAACCCTACCTTGATATATTTGTGATGGCTTTTATTGATGATATATTGATTTATTTCCAGAGTGAAAAGAGCATGTGAATCATTTGAGGGCGGTGTTGCAAATTTTGAGAGATAAGAGGTTGTTTGCATTGAAAATATGGCGTCATTATTTGTATAGGGTTTAGGTTGATGTGTTTACCGAACATAAGACTCTCAAGTATGTGTTCACACAAAGAGATATTAACTTGAGCCAAAAGAAGGTGGTTAGAACCACTTAAGGATTATCACATGGATGTGTACTATCATCCCATCAAAGCTAATGTTGTGGCCGATACTCCATGTAGAGTTTCCATGGGTAGCCTAGCTCATAGTGGTGTTGGTAGCGAGGAGGTGGCTAGAGAAGTTCACCAGTTGGCTAGGTTGGGGCTTAGGTTGAATGAAGTTGAAAATGGTGGTGTGGTAGTTATTGATGGTTTCAAATCTTATTCGATTGAAGTAGTCAAGTCAAAACAAGACCTTGATCCCACCTCGCTTGAATTGAAGGCCTTGGTGAAGGATGGTAAAGTGGAGGTTTTCTCCCAAGCGGGCGATGGTGCCCTTAGGTACAGAGGTAGGTTTTGTATGCCTAATGTTGATGACTTGAGGGAGGGTTGATTTCGAAAGAGGCCCAAAATTCATCCTATTCAATTCACCCCGATTCCACAAGAATGTATACAAAATTAATAGAGGTATATAGATGGGGTGGTATGAAGAAAGATATTTCCAAGTTTGTAGTCAATTATCACAATTGCCAACAAGTGAAAGTCATACATCAAAAGTCGCGTAGCCTAGCCCAAGACATAGAAATTCCTACTTGGAAGTGGGGAGAAATCAAAATGGATTTTGTGATTGGTTTGCCTAAGACTAGGAAACACTTTGATTCTATTTGGGTTACCTTTGATAGGATGACAAAGACCGCTCACTTTCTATCGAATAAGATAATTTATGGTGCCGAAGATTATGCCAAGTGGTATATGCATGAGTTGGTTAGATTGCAAAGGTGCCCCTTGTCATTCATTTTAGATCGTGGTGCTTAATTCACTTCTCATTTTTGGAGATCCTTCCAAAAGGGACTTGGTACCAAGTTCAATCTTAGCATGACTTTTCACCCTTAGATGGATGGCCAAACCGAAATGACTATTCAAACTCTTGAGGATATTCTTAGACCTTGTGTTTTGGAATTTAAGGGTAGTTTGGATGAACATCTTCCACTTATTGAATTTGCTTACAATAATAGCTACTACACTATTATTAGCATGGCTCCCTTTGAAGCTTTATATGTTAGGCGTTGTAGACCCCGGTTGGGTGGTTTGATGTGGGGCCGATGTCTTTGTTACGTCCGGATTTGGTTATAGATGCTTTGGAGAAAGTGAGGTTGATAAAGGAGAGGTCAAAGATGGCCCAAAGTAGACATAAGTCCTACTCAAATGTGAGGAGAAGAGATCTTAAGTTTAGTGTTGGTGACTGGTTTTACTTAAAGGTCTCACCCATGAAGGGTGTGGTCCAATTTGGCGAGAAAGAGAAATTGAGACCAAGGTTTGTTAGTCCTTATAGAGTTTTAAGGAGAATTCGTAAGTTTGCCAATGAAAGTGGAGTTGCCTATGGATATGAACATAGTTCATCCGGTCTTGCATGTGTCAATATTGAGGATGTGTGTAGGTGACTTAACTGCTACAGTGCCCTTAGAGGTTATGGGTGTTGTGGAGGATAATCAGACCTATGAGGAGGTCTCGGTGGAGATATTGCATAGAAAAGTGAAAAGGTTGAGGAACAAAGATATAGTATCCGTCAAGGTCCTTTAGGGGAATAAACAAGTTGAAAGTACCTCATGGGAAGCTGAGGCAGATATAAAAATCTAATATTCATATCTTTGCCCCTCTACTCAAGCCGAAGGTAACACATTGTGCCCCATCTATGATTTCAAGTCTTAAGCTTTAACCCTCATCTCATTTTTGCATGCATTCATGTTCATGGTAACATGTTTATGGTGATTTTTGATATTCATGTTGATACTTCTTGAAAATGATGTTTAAGTGCATTTGTTGTATTCTTGTTGGGCTAAAATCTTCGTAATTACTTATTTTACGCATGTTTCTTTGAGATTCGGGGATGAATGTTTCCAAGGGGGGATATTGAAACACCTCTCATGTGCTTCAAAATGCCCCAATCTAAAAATTTGTGCGTCATTACAAAAATCTGACATCATATTCTTAATCAAGGGAAAAATATTGAGTGGAAAATGGGTATAACCTTGAATTTAGAAGACCTGTAGCAAAAAATAATTTTCACTAATTTTCAAATTTCCAGTGTCTGTCCGCACGCAGGCTACTACGCGTCCAAGGCGCGGGCTAGTATAAGTGGCCCTCTGCATATGGTCCGCATTGCGAGTTGGACGTAGACCAAAAGATTTTCCCCAGTTTTCTTATTTCTTTATAGGGCATTAGGGTAATAGCCTCATGCAAATTTAAACGTAAAATCTTCCATACTTAGCCATTTTCAACTTTATAACTCACAAAACCCTCTCTAAAACCTCTCCAAGACTTTATCAAATCTTTTATTCAAATTCAAGTATTTCAAGCTAAAATTTGGAACTCAAGAACCCATCTCAAGCTTGAAGTCTCATTCAAGTTCATTTCAAGAAATTCAAGTTTTATGGTATGTGGCTCTTTATCCATGGGTCCTTTCATCCATGGAGCCCAACCTTCTATTTTTATGACAATTGCATGATTTCAAGTCGCATCACTTATGGGTATCTTTTACTATGAAATATGAACACGAATTATGTTGGGGTTATATCAAGTATTGATTTATTACGCATGAGTTCCTACTTTAAACTTATTCCATGAGTTAATTTATGTTTATTGAGACTATGCATGATTTGAGCTGCGAAAATTATATGATGAACTTTGATATGGATTTTATGATACCCAAATTAGGGGTTTTACTACAATATTGGTGGGTTTATTTTGAATTGATTTTACTCATCTTTTTATACTCTTGAGTTGCATGATTTTAAACAAGTATCATGAACTCATCATGTTTATGATGAAATTACATGATAAATATTTTCAAGTTGCTTACACGATTTACAAGTCGAGTGACTTCATGATGACTAAGGGCTTCAAACATGTATTTAATTCATGAAAAGTATCCAATTTTTACAAGTATCATTTTGTGCCCTATTTCACAATTTTTTCCTCTTGTGAGTCATTCATGTTAAGGAAGGGTTCAATCATGATTATTATTTACTATCATGTTCAAGTTAGGCTCACTAATAGAGGTCAAAGGTGTTTGAGAGCTACTTATGTCATGTTATCATATTTCTAACAAGTTACTAAATTTATAATTATTTCAAGTATTCCTTGGTATTACATTTAGCACTGATTGAGGCTTAGAGTAGTGACGGAAATATGAACAGTATGTGGGACACTACTGCTGGTTGCATTAGAAAGGTAGCTACCGAGGTACTAGGGGTTCTGAGAGGGCCCTTTTGTAGACGTAAGGGCGATTGGTAGTGGAATGATGAAGTTCAAGGCAAAGTGAAAGATGAGAAGTTTGCGTACACAAAGTGGTTGGAGTGTAGAGATGAAGATGAAAAATGAATGCTTAAGGAGATATATAAGAAGACTAAGTCACAAGCAAAGATAGCGATGAGGAGTGCTAAGCTACCAGAGTTTAAGCGCCTATATGAGTTAAGTCATAAAGGCGGCGAAAAGAGATTTTCTCGGCTCACTAAAGAGAGAGAATAGAAAGCTCGTGACTTGGACCAAGTGAAGTGCATCAAGGATGAGGAGGGTGAGGTGTTGGTGGATGAAACTCACATTAAACTAAGCTGGCAAGCTTACTTTCATAAATTCTTAAATGAAAAAGGAGATAGAGATATTGAGATAGGCGAGTTGGCACACTCCGAAAGTCGTCATGATTTTGGTTATTGCATGCAGTTTAGAGTTGAGGAGGCTAAAGAGCTATTAGTATGATGAAGAAAGGAAGGATGATATGACCTGATGAGTTTCTAGTTGATTTTTGGAAGAACATGGTAAAGGATGGCATAGAGTGGTTGACTAGACTGTTGAATGCTATTATGAACACTACCAAGATGCCTGATGAATGGAGGAGTAGTACAATGATTTCATTGTACAAGAACAAAAGGGACATTCAAAACTATAACAATTATAGGGGCATCAAGTTGCTAAGTCATACAAAAAAGGTCTGGGAGAGAGTGCTGGAGTTGAGGATGAGAAGAGTAGTGTCTATTTTGGAGAATCAGTTTGGATTCATGTCGGGGCGGTCAACTACTGAAGCAATTCAACTTATTCGGAGATTAGTGGAGAAATATAGGGAAAGAAAGAAGGTCCTTCATATGGTGTTCATTGATCTCGAGAAGGCCTATGAAAAGGTTCGAAGGGATGTCCTATGGAGGTGTCTAGAGGTGAAAGGTGTCCTAGTGGCATATATCAGGGTAATTAAGGACATGTATGATAGAGCCAAAACTCGGGTAAGAACAGTGGGAGGAGACTCAGAGTATTTTCCTGTTGAGATGGGACTTCATCAAGGATCTGTGTTGAGCCTTTTCCTGTCTTCCTTAGTGATGGATAGACTGAAACGATCTATCCAAGAGGAGGTTCCATGGTGTATAATATTTGCAGATTACATAGTCCTGATTAATGAGACTCGAATTGAAATTAATGAAGGTTGGAGGCTTCGAGATATGCCTTGGAGTCCAAAGGATTCAACTGAGAAGGACCAAAATAGAATACTTGGAGTGCAAATTCAGTATTTCGAGTGAATATGTAGACAGTGATGTGAGGCTTGCCACTCAACCTATCCCCAGGAGGGAAAACTTTAAGTATAAGGTTGATCATCCAAAGTAGTGGCGATATTGATGATGATGTCACACATCATATTGGGGCAACATGGACTAAATGGGGGATTGCCTCGGGAGTATTGCGTGACAAGAAGATACCACCTAAAATCAAAGGTAAGTTTTACATAATGGTGGTTAGACCACCATTATTTTATTGGGTGTAGTGTGGCCAATAAAAAATACACATGTTGTAAAGATGCATGTCGCAGAGATAAGAATGTTAAGATGGATGTGTTGCCACACCAAGAGTTATAAGGTTAGGAATGAGACCATTCAAGAAAAGCTAGAGGTGGCCCATGTTGCTGACAAGATGAGGGAAGCGAGAATGCGTTGGACATGTGCAGAGAAAGAGTACTGATACTCCTATTAGGAGGTGTGAGAGGTTGATTTTGCGAGACACACGGAGGGGTAGAGGTAGATCGAAGAAATATTAAAGGGGGAGGTAATCAGATAGTATTTAGTGAAACTTGATCTAACCAAGGATATGATCTTTTAAAGAAAGGAGTGGAGCTCGTGAATTAGAGTAACAGGGTAATTGGTTGGTAGGGTTAGGTGGATGTCTGGCCTTAGGGTATAGCAGGGAGCAGGAGTAGTCATTTTTTATATCATGCGTTGTCATTTTCAGTCATATATATATCGTATTTACATATTGTTATGGGTTTTTCTATCCCCTTTTCTTTCTTTTTTGTCATATCTAGTTTATTATTTATGGATTTTTGAGACGATGGTTTACAGGAAATAGTCTCTCTACTTCTAGGAGGTAGTGGTAAGGTCGGCGCACATTCTATAGTCCCTAGACCCCCTTTGTGGGATTCCACCAGGTATGTTGTTGTTGTTGTTCTACCGATTGAGGCTTAAGATAAGGGCTTGGCACAAGAGGTCATTATATAAGGTTTTTAGTCTCTAAACTAAGTGCCTCCATAGGATTATATTTACCCTTACTATACTAGTGGATCCATCTAGTGCACATTATCATGTTTATTACGTTTGGTTTGCCTTGGCCAGTAGACCACATTTCGTCGAGGGTGTCATGCCCGGGCACCTGTACCGAGGGGGTATCATGTCTTGGATTCCAAGCTGTAACTGCTTGATCTATATCAGTTGAGGTCCCTTCCCAAATATGCATAATATATTATGAATTAAATGATTTACAAACATGTTTTATCACAAGTTTTGATTGTGCATGTCATATTGAGATTATATATCCATTGATTTTGATTATTGATTTTGAATATATTGGCTTAGTTCTTTGTTGCATTCCATACTGCATACTTAGTATATTAAAAAATGTACTAACGTATACTCAATACCTACATGATATCACCATGTAGGGACCGAAGCTCCTTTTGATCATCTTTCTCTATGTTGCTAGTTTGGTTTTTGGGAGAAATCTTCGCTGAGTCCTCTACTCCGAGGACAATATCTTATTGTATCATGTTCTGTTGAGACTTCTTTTTTATGTTGGACACTTATTATTACGAGGGTAAGCCTGGGAAGTGTCTTGGCTCCCACTCCGTTCTAAAGTAGAGGTGTTGTTGGATACTAAATTTGTATATGCTTCCAAGCTTGACTCTTCTTATGTTTCGATGTTTATAAAAGATTTCCCTTAGTCCACTTCCTATTTTATACTTGACTGTTGTTGACATTTATTTTACTTCCGCAACCAAGGAAGTGTGCATGTTATAATCAAGAGGCTAGTTTGGGTTGTCTACGGACTTCTCATTCACCATGTCACGTCTAGGCACTAGGCTTGGGTCGTGCACTAACTCGGAGAGTTTTCAGACCAAAGATATGCTTGCTAGAATTCTCAAAAAGTTGAAGGGACTGAGAAATTGATCAAAGAGATAAAGCCATATTTTTCTTCATTGAATCAAATCGGGACCTCTCATACGGCATTGATCAAGAAACTGGAGACTCAATTGGGTCACATTTTATCCCACTGGAATTTATGTTAAAAAGGTTGGTTACTAAGTAATACGGTGGTGAACTTGAATAATGGTAACCCACAATGAATAGAAATTACCTCTAGGAATGGTAGAAAGATTGGTAATGATGATGCCAAAGTGATGGTTACTGATAAAAGTAAGGCTTCTTTGATTGTTGATGTTGACGTACATAGTGTACATGATGATATTTTGTGAAATATGGCTTCACCAACTCCTAGAAATACCAAGAGTTATTGTGGTTTGAATGCAGGGGAAGGGTCTTCCTCAGAAAGGCCATGTCTTCAAAGGCTATGTATAGGATGAACAACCTTACTCCAAAGGTTACTCCTCTAAAAGTTACATTTAACCCGCCATTTCCTCAAATGCTAAAGAAGTTAAATGAAGATGCAAAGTTCCAAAAATTTTTGCCCATGTTATAAAATTGTTCAATCAAAATTCTATTAGTGGAATCTCACCTTGAGAAGTTGAGGATATGTAAAAATTATGAAGGAGTTTGTCACAAAGACGTGGAATATATGGTTGGAGACTATTGACGTCTCCCATCATTGTAGTGCAATAATTTCAAACAATTTAATGGTGAAGAAAGAAGATCTAGGTGCATTTACAATCCCTTGAAAAATTGGGGTATTCCAACTTCTAAGATCTTTATGTGATCTTAGGGCTAGCATCAGTTAATGCCCCTTTCTTTTTTCAGACAACTTGGTTTAGATGTCCCTTTAATAATGACCGCAAGACTCTTAATGGCAGATCGCTCTATCAATAAGTCGATAAAATCTCTTAATGATTTTTTAATGAGAGTTGACAAGTTTATCTTTCCGACTGATTTTGCTATTCTCGGTTGTGAGTTTGATCTCGAAATACCAATCACTTCAGAAAGACTATTTTTAGCTACTAGTAGGGTTTCGGTAGATGTGGAGTGTGGTGAACTCAAATTTAGGGTCAATGATAAAGAAGTGGCATTTAATAGGTGCAAATCCATAAAACAACTAAAACACTACCAAGTCATATACTATATTGATGTTGTTGAAGAGGCCATGGCTAGTGTGGAAATGGTATTTAACGTGGGTGAATCTTTAGTTATGTTGTTGGTCAATTATGATGGTGAGGTGATTGAAGAATATTTTGAGGTGGTATCAGCCCTTAAGGGTGAGTGTTGTCATCATATGAACCCCAAGAAGCTGGATATTGATTTGACAAACAGGGAGAATCTACTGACCAAACCTTCTATTGACGAGCCTCTAAACTACAATTAAAGTCCCTTCCTTCCCACTCGTAGTATGTATTCTTGTATAGTGGTGAGACATTACCGGTCATTACAGTGGCTGATTTTGCTGGACCAACAAGCAGTGGAATTGACTAGTGTGTTGTCTAAGTTCATTAAGGTAATCGGTTGGACTATTGCGGCCATAATTGGTATTCCTCCAAGAGTTCACACTGACAAAATCAATTTGGGCAAGGATTGTAATCTTAAAATTGAGAATCAAAGAAGGCTAAATCCTTAAATGCATGAGATAGACAAGAAAGAGATCATAACGTGGCTTGACGTAGGGGTTGTGTACCCAATTTCAGATTATGTTTGGGTAAGTCTGATGCAATGTGTTCCTAAGAAGAGTAGTCTCAAGGTGGTGAAAAATGAGAAGAATCAACTTGTTTCAACTAGGCCAATGACTAGTTGGAGAGTGTCTATGGACTACATGTGTTTCAATTGTTGGATAAAAAAGGACCACTTATCTATATAATTCATGGAACAGCTGTTAGATAGTTTTTCTAGTCGAGGGTGGTACTACTTCGTTGATAGTTACTCGGGGTACAAACATAACTACCTAGTCCACAAGGACCAAGAGAATACAATGTTCACTTGTCCATATTGCAATTCCGCTTTCAAGTGGATACCTTTCGTGTTGTGCATTGCTCCGCAACCTTTTAAAGATGCATGCTATCTATCTTCATCAACAGTTGTTAGATAGTCTTTCTAGTCGAGGGTGGTACTACTTCGTTGATAGTTACTCGGGGTACAAACATATCTACCTAGTCCACAAGGACCAAGAGAATACAATGTTCACTTGTCCATACTGCACTTCCGCTTTCAAGTGGATACCTTTCGTGTTGTGCATTGCTCCGCAACCTTTTAAAGATGCATGCTATCTATCTTCATCAACATGGTGGAGGATTGGACAGAGTTATTCATGGATGATTTTTCATTTGTAGTTGATGAATTTGAATATTGTCGTGCTCAATTAGAACGCGTGCTCCGAAGGTATGTCAAGATGAACTTGTTGCTTAATTGAGAAAAATATTATTTCATGATGAAAGAGGGGATTGTTCTCGGCCATAAGATTTTGGGTATGGGGTTGAAAGTGGAACAAGCTAAAATCAATATGATTGCTAAATTTCCTCCCCCCCCTCCATCTCTATTAGGGGTGTGTGAAGTTTCCTAGGGCATATCAAATTCTATCGATATTTTATCAAAGCTTTTAGCAAAATAGCCCATCCATTGTGTAAGTTGCTTTAAAAGGAGGCAGTATTTGATTATAATGACTATAATGTGAAGGTATTCAATTGCCTTTGAGATAAGCTTGTGCCCGCTCCCATAATTGTAGCTTCTGATTGGAACCTTCCTCTTGAGGTTATGTGTGACACAAGTAGAGTGGCATTGGGTATTGTTTTTGGTTAATGAAAGGAGAAGCTATTTCATCTGGTGTATTATACATCAAAATCTTTGAATGTTACGTAAAAGAATTACATTGTGAATGAGTAAGAGCTCTTGGCCGTGGTATATGCATTTAAAAAATTTGGGGCATATCTCCTTGGGTCTTAGGTCATTACTCATACTAATCATGCAACAATAAGATATCTAATGTCAAAGAACCAAGAAAATCCAAGGCTAGTACATTGGATACTTGTGCTTCATGATTTAGATTGTGAGGTTAGATACAGGAAAGGGTGTGAGAACCAAGTAACCAATCGCCTTTCTCATCTTGTGTCAAATGTGATAAATGCTGGCGACCAAGAGGTTAATGAATGCTTTTTAGATGAGTCATTGATGGCTATTTCAGACAGCCAAGTTCCTTGATATGCAGATTATGCTAATTATCTTATGTGTGGCATTGTGATAGAATCATTAAATCATAAATAAAGAAAATGGTTCTTGTTTTGATACTAGTGTCTAGTCTAAAACCGTACCATTAAGTATTTATACTATTTACAATTTAACCCTAAAAATTAAATATAAAATATAGCTGGTAGTAGGTACGTCATGCAGATACGACTTGTAGGGTGACCTTCGAGTCTTAATCGGGGTTTCGTAGTCTGCTTCTGGCATTTTGGACTTGACTTCTATGACCCACAATACGTGTCATTTCTTAGGCTACGACTCTTATTTTTCTCTCGTAGTCTAGGCTTTCAGTTCTTGGTCCAAACTTTTGGATCACCCATACGAGTCGTAATGAGACCTATGACTCGTATGGTGGCCTCATATGGCTGACCTTTACTTTGCAGCTTCTTAATTTTGCTTACACACTCATGCTATGAGGGCACCTTACGACTCGTAGCTTGAGCTATAATTCATAGGGTGACTCATATGGTGGCCTCATAGGGCTAACCTTTACTTTGCAGCTTCTTAATTTTGCTTACCCACTCATGCTATGAGGGCACCTTACGACTCGTAGCTTGAGCTATTATTCTTAGGGTGACTCATATGTCCTGTACTTTAGCAAATTTGTCATTTTCTCCCAAATTCATTCCAACCTATATTTTCTGCACAACTGACACAAAAATACATAAACACCATAAAACGTCACGTTATCAACTTGCAAATTCTTTGTTTTAGGCATCAAATGTACTGTATTTTGACAGCACATCAAGTAGTAGCCACCGATGCTTCAACCTATATTTTCTAAATAGAGATAAAAAGTTCCATTGCGAAGTTATGACTCACCATCACTGATATTGACATGAAGTATGCCAAATTAGGCCAATATATTCTTTTTCAAGAAGTTGATCACACTTTTTCGATGATTTATAGGATGTGCCTCAATCTCTACCTATTTTGACACAATCCATAGCAACTAAAATATACTAGTTCCCAAATGAACTTACAAAACAATCCCATAAAGTTAATACCCATAACAACAAATAACTCAATCTCTAGAATTAGGGCATGGAAAAATTCATGCTTTTGAGAGATGTTACCTTGCATTTGGCATTATGGTCATGCCTTGTCAATCGCATGTGCATCTTGTACAATGAAGGCCAAATGCACCCACCTAATAACATCTTTATAGTTATTTGAATGCCACTATGATGACCATTTCTAGTGAAGCATGGGGCTATTCTAGGATCCTACTCATTCACACCTCTGGAACATATCTTCTAATAATGTTGCCAGCACATTCCCAGAGTAGGAATGATTCATCCCAATAGTATCTGCTCACATCAAAACAAGAACCACTTTCTTTAGTTATGATTTAATGATTCTACCACAATGCCACATATAAGAAAATTAGCATGATCTGCATATCAAGGAACTTGGCTGTCTGAAATAGCCATGAATGACTCATCTGAAAAGCATTCATTAACCTCTTGGTCACCGCCATCTACCACATTTGACACAAGATGAGAAAGGCGATAGGTAACTTGGTTCTCACACCCTTTCCTATATCTAACCTTATAATTTAAATCTTGAAGCACAAGTACCCAATGTAGTAGCCTCGGCTTTGCCTCCTTCTTGGATATTAGATATCTTATTGCTACATGATTAGTATAAATAATCACTTAAGACCCAAGGAGATATGCCTCGAATTTTTTAAATGCATATACCACGGCCAAGAGCTCCTGCTCATTCACAATGTAATTCTTTAAGAAACAATCAATGATTTTGATATATAGTACACCTGATGAAATGGCTTCTACTTTTATTGACCAAACACAACAACTAATGCCATTCTACTTGTATCACATATAACCTTGAATGGAAGGTTTCGATCAAAAGCTACAATGAAGGGAGCGGGCACAAGTTTATCTTTGAGGCAATTGAATACCTACACACTAGATTCTTTATAATCAAATACTTTCTCCTTTACAAGCAATTCAAACAATGAATGAGCTATTTTGGGAAAAGTTTTGATAAAATATCGATAGAATTTGATATGCCCTAGGAAACTTCTCACACCCCTAATAGAGATGAAGGGAGGGAGGGGAGTAAATTTAGCAATCACATTGATTTGATCCACTTGCAACCCAGTACCCAAAATCTTATGTCCATGAACAATCCATTCTTTCATCATTAAATAATATTTTTCTCAATTAAGCACCAAGTTCATCTTGACATACCTTTGGAGCATGCTTTCTAATTGAGCAAGGCAATATTCAAATGTATCAACTACAAATGAACAATCATCCAAGAATTACTTTGTCGAATCCTCCATCATGTTGACGAAGATAGAGAACGTACATATTTGAATGATTGCGAAGCAATGCACAACCCAAAAGGTATCCACTTGAAAGCAGAAATGCAATATGGACACTTGAACATTGTTTTCTCTTAGTCCTTGTGGGCTATGTTGATATGTTTGTGCCCCGAGTAACCATCAATGAAGTAGTACTACCCCCGACTAGAAAGACTATCTAACAGTTTTTCCATGAATGATATAGAAAAGTGGTCCTTTTTCATCCAACTATTGAAATCCTTATAGTCCACACACATTCTCCAACTAATCATTGTCCTAGTTGAAACAAGTTGATTCTTCTCGTTGCTCACTACCATGAGACCACTATTCTTAGGAACACATTACATCAGACTTACCCAAATATTATCTGATATTGGGTACACAACCCTTACGTCAAGCGACTTTATGATATCTTTCTTGACTACTTCTTGCATATGAGGATTTAGCCTTTTTTGATGCTCAAGGTTAGGATTCCAACCCTTGACCAAATTGATTTTGTCAGTGTGAACTCTTGGAGGAATAACGATTATGGCCCCAATAATCCAACCGATTTGAACTTCGACAACACACTAGTCAATGTCACCGCTTGTTGGTCCAACAAATCTGTCACTGCAATGATCGATAACATCTCACCACTATAAAAGAATACATACTATGAGTGGGAAGGAAGGGCCTTTAATTGTAGCTTTAGAGGCTTGTCAATAGAAGGTTTGGCCGGTAGATTCTACTTATTTTTCAATCAATATCAAGCTTATTGGGGTTC
Organism: Solanum ossicruentum; assembly: GCA_025774065.1. Lineage (NCBI taxonomy): Eukaryota > Viridiplantae > Streptophyta > Magnoliopsida > Solanales > Solanaceae > Solanum > Solanum ossicruentum. The sequence continues at coordinate 30,996 of JAOTQR010092750.1, read as the reverse complement.
CTATGATGAGAAAACTCACACTCAAGAGCTACTACCACCTCAAAATAGTCTTCAATCACCTCACCATCATAATTGAGAAACACCTTACCTAAAGATTCACCCACATTAAATACCATTTCCACACTAGCTATGACCTCTTCAACAACATCAATATAGGATATTTCTTGGTAATCTTTTAGTTATTTTATGGATTTGAACCCATTGAATGCCTCTTCTTTAACATTGACCCTAAATTTGAATTCACCACACTCCACATCTACCAAAACCCTACTAGTAGCTAAAAATAGTCTTTCTGAGATGATTTGTATTTCGAGATCAAACTCACAAATGAGAATAATAAAAACAGTCGGAAAGATGAACTTTTTAACTTTCATTAAAACATCAAATAGGAATTTTACCAACTTCTTCATAGAGCGATCTGCCATTAAGAGTCTCATGGTCATTAGTAAAGGGACACCTAAACCAAGTTGTCTGAAAAAAGAAAAGTGCATTAAGTTGATGCTTTCCCTAAGATCACATAAAGCTCTTTGAAGTTGGAATACCCTAATTTTTCAAGGGATTGTAAATGCAACTAAATCATCTTTCTTCACCATTAAATTGTTTGAAATTATTGCACTACAACGATGGGAGACCTCAATATCTCCAACCACATATTTTGCGTCTTTATGACCAACTCTATAATAGAATTTGCATAACCTTATCATCTCAAGGTCAGATTCCACTAATAGAATATTGATTCAAAAATTTTCGAACATCGAAAAAAATTCTTGGAACTTTGCATCTTCATTTAACTTCTTTAGCCTTTGAGGAAATGGCAGGTTAATTGTAATAGTAACCTTTGGAGTAAAGTTGTTGATCCTCTACATATCCTTTGAAGACATGGCCGTTTAGAGGAAGACCCTTCCCCTGCATTCAAACCACAATCACTCGTTGAATTTTCAGGAGTTGGTGATGCCATATTTCACACAATATCATCATGCACACTATGCATGTCATCATCAACAATCAAAGAAGCCTTACCTTTATAAGTAACCACCACTTTGGCATCATCATTACCAACCTTTCTAATACTCCTAAAGGTAACTTCCATACATTGTGGGTTACCATTATTCAGGTTCACCACCATATCACTTGGTAACCAACCTTTTAAACTTGGATTCCAGTAGGATAAAATGTGACCCAATTGAGTTTGTAGTTGCTTGATCTAAGCCGAATGAGAGGTCCCGATTTGATGCAATGAAAAAAAATTTGACTTCATCTCTTTGATCAATTTCTTAGTCCCTTCAACTTTTTTGATAATTCTAGCAAGCATATCTTTTTCTTAAAACTCTCCGAGTTAGTGTCAAGACCCAAGCACAGGGCCTACATATGACATGGTGAACAAGAAGTCTATAGACAACCCAAACAAGCCTCTCGATTATAACTTGCACACATCCGTGGTTGCGAAAGTAAAATAAACATCAACAAGAGTCAAGTATCAAAAAGGAAGCGGGACTAAGGGAAATCTTTTATAATCATAGAAAAAAAAAGAGTCAAGCTTGAAAGCATATACAAACTTAGTATCTAACAACACCTCTAATTTAGAATGGAGCGAGAGCCAATACACTTCTCAAGCTCACCCTTATAATAAAAAGTATCCAACATAAAGAAGAAGTCTCAACAGAACATGATACAAGTAGATATTATCCTCGGAGTTAAGGACGCACCGAAGCTTTCTTCCAAGAACCGAACTAGCCACGTCGAGGAGGATGACCAAAAGGAGCTCCGATCCCTACATTGTGATATCATGTACACATAAAGTATGCTTTAGTACATTTGAATGTACTAAGTATGTAGGGTAGAATGCAACAAACAACTAAGCCAATATATTCAAAATGTAAAATCGTAATCAATGGATATATAATTTCAATATGACATGCATGAGCAATGCTTGTAATAAAACATGCTTGTAAATCATTTAACTTGCATAATATATTATACGTATGTGGGAAGGAACCCAAACCGACATAGTCCAAGTAGCTACAACTTGGAATCCAAGACATGATAACCCCTCGGTATAAGTGACCGGGCATGACACCCCTCGCCGAAATGTGGTCTACTTGCCATGGAAAACCAAACATGATAAATATGATAATGTACACTAGATGGATCCACTAGTATAGTAAGGGTAAATATAATCCTATGGTGGTATATAGTTTAGAGACTAAAAACTTTATATAACGGCCCCTTGTGTCGAGCCCCAATCTTAAGCCTCAGTCGGTACAACAACAATAACAACATACCCAGTGGAATCCCCCAAGTAGGGTCTTGGAAGGGTAGAATGTTCGTGGACCTTACCACTACCTCCTAGAAGTAGAGAGGTTGTTACCCTTGTCTCAAAAACCCATAAGCAGAATAGACTAGATATGACAAAATGGAAAGGAAAGGGAATAGAAAGGGAGACAAATAACGGAAAGCATATAACAATATGTAAATACGACAAATTTAACACACATATGATTGATAATGACAACACATGATATAAAACATGACTACTCCTGCTACTTTACTATGTCCCAAGGCCAGAGATCCATCTAACCCTACCAACCAATTAGCCTGCTACTCTAATACACGACTCATTTTTATCTAAGGTCATGTCCTGGGTGAGATCAAGTTTCACCAAATCCTATCTGATCACCCCCAAAATACTTCTTCGGTCTACCTCTACCCCTCCATTTGTCTCCCAAAACAAACCTCTCACACCTCCTAACAGGAGCATCGATACTCCTTCTCTACACATATCCAAACTATTGCAGTCTTGCTTCCCTCATTTTATCAGCCAAAGAGGCCACCTCTAGCTTATCCCGAATATTCTTATTCCTAATCTTATCACTCCTGATGGCTACAAATCCATCTGAATATCCTTATCTCTACGATAGGAATCTTCTGAACATGTCCAATTTTTATTGGCAACACTCCACCCCATATAGCAAATATGGTTTAACCACTACTCTGTAAAACATACCTTTTAGTTTAGCTGGTATTTTCTTGTCACACAATGCTCTGGAGGGAAGTCTCCATTTAGTCTATGATGCCCCAATACAATGTGTGACATCATCATCTATATCGCCACTACTTTGGATGATGGAACCCAAATACTTAAAGTTTTCCCTCTTGAAGATAGGTTGAGTGGCAAGCCTCATATACTATCTGCTTTATCCCTCACAACACTGAATTTGCACTCCAAGTATTTTTTTTGTCCTGCTCAGTTTGAATCTTTTGGACTATAAGGCGTATCTCCAAGCCTCCAACCGACCATTAATTTTTGTCTGTGTCTCATCAATCAGGACTATGTCATCTGCAAATAGCATACACCATGGAACCTCTTCTTGGATAGATCGCGTCAGCTCATCTATAACCAAAGCAAATAGGAAAGGACTCAACATAGATCCTTTATGAAGTCCTATCTCAACAGGAACACACTTTGAGTCTTCTCCCACTGTGCTTACCCGAGTTTTGGATTTGTCGTATATGTCCTTAATTGCCCTAATATATTCCATTGGGACACCTATCACCTCTAAGACACCTCCATATGACATCCCTTGGAACCTTGTCATAAGCCTTCTCAAGATCAATGAACACCATATGAAGGTCCTTCTTTCTTTCCCTACATTTCTCAACTAATCTCAGAACAACATGAATTGCTTCAATAGTCGATCATCCTAGCATGAATCCAAATTGATTCTCTGAAATAGACACTACTCTTCTCACCCTCATCTCCACCACTCTCTCTCACACCTTTATCGCGTGACTTAGCAACTTGATACCCATGTAATTGTTACAGTTTTGAATATCCCCTTTGTTCTTGTACAATGTAACCTTTCTAATCCTCCATTCATTAGGGATCATGGTAGTCTTTATAATAGCATTGAACAGTATAGTCAACCACTCTATACCATCTTTGACCATGTTCTTCCAAAAATATAACGGAATCTCATCAGGTCTGATCGCCCTCCCTCTCTTTATCCTACTAATAGCCCTTCTAAACTCCTCAACTTTGAATGGCCTGCAATAACAAAAATCATGATGACTTTCAGAGTTTACCAACTCATCTAGCTCAATAGCTTTTTCTCCTTTTTCAAATTGATGGACAACTCGGAAATTATGTTCCCCATGATTCGTTAACTCAATTACCCTAGATAAGATAACCCTGATTGGGAATTCGCATGCAGGACAGTAACTTCAGTTCTTCCAGCCCTCTTGTGAAGATGAAGGTTGAATTTCACCATGGCGCTTGGTCGGCAACCATGGTTTGCCAACTAACTGTTAGCCATTGTCCCAGTCAACCCCTCCTTTGTCAGGTTTGGTTGATTAGATGAGAACACATCAATCGAATCCTATCATTTACTTCCCTTTTCCTATTTGTCACTACCTTTATTGTGATAGTAGGCGGGGTTTGTTGCTGGTCACCAACAAATAACAAGCAAAGTGAAGAGAAATAAACAATACATGCAAAACTCCAATCAAAGAAACGCACAAAGTCTAGGTTATTTCAAGTCAACTACATATGGTTCCTACAACCCCAAGTTGTGGGTGCTTGGCTACTCATTGTTATGACAAAATCAACAACAATGAATGTAAAAGACATGGTAGAGAGTTTACCAAAAACAATAAAGAACAAAACACCTTCAAGTTGGAAACCATAAGCTTTGATTAAAGGAGGACTAGTACAATGCGATTTTCCAAACCCCCAAAGTGGGTCCTCAAATTAAAAATAGAAATCTACACTAAACCCTAAACTTCTAGAGAGAATATACAAAGTATGGAATCTACAAAATATTCAAGTCTCCAGTCTCTAGTCTAAAAACCTATCATTAAGTATCTACACTATTTACAATTTCACCCTAAAAACTAAATAGAAAATACAGCAGGTAGCAGGTACGTCATGCAAATACACCCTAGAGTCATATTCAGGGTTACATAGTCAGCTTCTGGCATTTTCGACTTGACTTATTAATTGATGTTCACGCCCCAATAAGAAAGCAATTACTATCAGTAATTAACCTACCCGAGGTTAGGGTCGAATCCACAGGGAGTACAAGGCTTGCCTACAAGAATTCACCACTAATCATTTCGAGTGTATATAACTACAATCTCCAAATGAGGGGGTTCATGTGATTCAAAAAAGAAATATAAAATAAAGACTAACTAAAATGCTAGAAAACACTAAAATTTGGGGACAACTTGGGAATTGTGCTCCCCATGGCTTGTTGACTCAAATACTATAGAAAACATAACTACATGTGGCCAATCACATACAAGATGGTAACCTAGGTTCTTCCAACCTTCTTGTGAAGGTGAAGGCCGAATTTCACCATGGCGCTTGGTCGCTACCATGGCGTGCCAACTAACTATTACCTATTGTCCCAGTCATCTCCTTGGTTAGGTTTGGTCGATTAGATGGGAACACTTCAATTGAATCTTGTCATCTACTTCCCTTTTCCTATTCGTCACTATCTTGGTTGGGGTCGTGATAGTAGGTAGGTTTTGGTTTTGTCCACCACCAAACAACATTAATAACAAAGGGAAATAGACAATACATGCAAAACCCCAATCATAGAAATGCAAAAAACCTAGGTCATTTTAAGTCAACTACCCATGGTTCCCACAACCCCGAGTTGTGGGTGCTTAGCTACTCATGACTAAGATAAGACACACAAAAATGCAAGTAATAGGCATAGCTGATAATTTTACCAACTCCAATGAAAGTGAAGACATCCTAATTGCAAACCCACAGGCTTGATAAATTCCAAAGCGTGAAGCACAAGATTTGCAATACCCAAAAATGGGTTTTCAAAGGGAAAATAATAATCTAAGTTGAAACCCTAAGATATTCTTGAGAGAATATTTTAGAGCTCAAAGACAAAGGCTAATATTTACAAGTGTCAACTCTTGTCTCTCTCTCTCGACCTCCTACTCTCAAAAACCTACCTTAAACTATTTATAGTATGTACAAAACAATCCTAAAAATTATGCAGAAAAGACAGCTGGCATCTAATAAATTTTCTAGTTACGACTCATAGGATGGCCTATGAGTCATAGTTGGGGTCTCGTATCAAGATCTTGGCATCTTGGATTGAACTGGTATAACTCATAGGTATAAGTCTTTGCTTGAGCTATGACTCGTACGTTGGTCTAGTAGTTTTGGTCTTCAGTTTTTGATCCAATATTTTAGTTCTATGATTCTTGCTATAAGTCCACCTGTACGAGTCGTTGTGTGCGTTACGACTCGTAGACTGTGCTTGTAGGAGTGACCCTCACTTGGCAATTTCTGAACTTTTGGTCTTTGATTCCTGTTGAAACACCACCCTACGACTCATTGTCTGAACTATGACTCGTAGGATGGTCTCGTAGAATTGACAATCACTTGACAAATTTTTGAACTTTTGATCCCTGTTTCATGCTAGACACACCCTATGACTTGTAGCTTGGGCTACGACTCATAGGTGGACTTTTATGCCCTATTTTCTTCGCAAAATCTGCAGCTTTTCTTCAAAATCATGCCAACCTAACTTTTTCGCAAGATTAACAAAAAAACACATCAAAACACTAAAAAGTCGCTTTAAGAACTCACAAAATCCCTTGTTTTAGGCACCAAATGTGTTGTAATTTGACAACACATCAACACCCTCAACTTAAAATTGTTGCTTGTCCTCAAGCGACGACTTAATCTATGCAGACAAAGAGAAATACATAGCAACTATATCAATGGCATATACAACAGCTAATTTGGTTCAGGTACCCAACTACTACTTTCAAAACATAGTTGCAAAGTCATTGAGCAAACAAGAACATCATGAGATACCTGGCAATCCAACTTTGATAAGCTAAGGAGCATCAACCTTCCACAATCACTGGAATAGTCATATGCTACTCAAGTAGTGCAAATGCCTTCACTAGAAAGAAGTCCCTTATACTCGCTCAAGAACATTCAGAAATCAGGGACTGAGGAAGCATTCTCACTCTCACAATTGAAATTCAATGTATACTGATTAACACCATAGGGTTGCCTCTATATCATTTTTTGTCTTGATCATAGAGCGAAGATGGATTACTCTATGATTTATCGGCTTGTAACAGAGCCTCAAGGTGCTTTGGTGTGGCATTTTAGGAAAGTAGTGACTAAAAGCTATCTTTGAATCATGTTTACGAACTCTTTTTGCTTCCATAATTCAATCATCTTTTCATTAATCCACCCTTGTTTTCTTGCTTTGAACTTTTCCCGAGTACTTTCTTTCTCTTTTTTTTAGTTGTGCCTTTATTTCAAACTCACTTCTGCTACCTTTTTCTCAATAACAGGCTCTTTTCTTCTTTTTCTTCACTCGGTTCATGCTTTTTCACTTCTTTCTTAATTTCTCAACTAACCACCTTATTATTATTATTATTTTACCCCAGTAAGGGACACCCTCAACTTTTAGGAATTTAGCCTCAGGTAAAGTTCACAGTATCTATGCCTCAAACCAGGCCCACCCACCCTCAACTTAGGCCTTTGACCTCAATCAAGGTTCACATGTTCAAGGATAGACTAGGGCCAATATCAAGGTATTTCATCAGACAAGGTTAAGCTAGCAAGGTATCAAGAAAGAATAAGTACATGATAAGCCCAAAAATTTGGAAAAAGGGATTTTCTCACTTAAATGGTGGGGTTATTTTAGGCTAATAGTGATTTCACTCAAAGAACAAAGGCCTAAGATGCTTTCCATATCCACCACATCACCAATACAACTTTTAGAGTAACAAGGAAAGTTCTGAGTCCCTATAAAATGCATGAATGCAGCAATATAAGCTCATAACACACATGGCAATTACATCCACAATCAAGTATAGACTTACAGGTCATGCTTTCTGTCTTAGCTTACCTTCACAATATCATAACATACATTGCCGGATACTCAAACGTGTATGAATGCATCAATAGTCACAACCTCAAGTATTTTTAAGGTACCCAATTTTGCATCAAAAGTTTAAAGAAAATTCAAGAACTATATATATGCCACAAGATAACATTAATATGCATTTACAAATTATCTCTACTTCCTAAAACATGCCAGTTCAACAAGAATTTAAGTATCCACAAGGAAAAAGAATCACGGAAAGAAAACCTTGGGATCAAAAATAGGAGAAGTTATGGACTTGAGGCTACTCAGACTTCACCTTAATCAATAACTTCCATCACCCCATCAACAGATGATACATTGTCCTCAAAGTAAAGACAAAACAAGAACAACACATTATAACATAAATATAAATAAGCACATACATTAAAAACCAAAAATAAACATCCAAAGTAAAAGTAAAAATAACATCAAACATAAACACAATTAAAACACAACCAAAAACCACATAAAAATAAGATTTCATAAAAAGAGAATAAAGTATCCAAAATGTCAAGATAAAACTGGGTCAAAGGAAGTCAAACATCTTGGTGCTCATGCACCAGTCTCGGTCTGATCAGTGGGGTCCTGGGCCTATCTCTCCTCATCTACTACAGTGCCGGAAGTACCCTCTCTAGGCGAGGTGTGTTGTGCTCTCTCTCTCTCTGCATAGCCGCTAATAAAAGCGAACTCCTGCACCACCTCCTCCGTATGTGGTCCTCCTCCTTTCTCTGCTTATTTAAAGCCAACTCTGGGTCATCGTGCTCTAGAGGCCTCTTCCCTTTGGTGTATGAACGGTCGACGAGCTAATCAAATGCCTCATCTTCCACCGGTGCTACATCTGGGGTTGAAATAGGTGCTGCCAATAGTTACAATAAATCAATCTAGAACCTGTCCAACTCATCAGTCACCGCACTCATGTCGACAAGCCTAGCACCCTCAAGCCTCTTCTGGACTCTAACCTCGAACGCATCGACTTGTGCATCAACCACTTGGATTCTACCATCAACTAGCTCTCAGGAAAATGCATTCATCCTCTCCTCGGAGTCCCAAATAGACTGATCAATCAACGGCCAGACCCGTGCTGAAAACTTGCGAAGCCTCCCCTCTGCTACAGTCACCCTGTGTAATAAAGCCTGAAATGCAATAGTGGAGAAAAGAGGGTCAACCTATAAAGAAGGAGTTGTTGGTTCTAGAGTGCTGGATGAAGGTGTCGACTCGATCTCAACTGTAGGTGTAGGCTCTGCAGTGGCCGGAGTAGTCCCAGTAGCAGCGAGAGATGGAGTTGGGACCTAAGGATCTAACTGGAAAGGATCTGGGATAGGAAGAGCTGGGCTTAGTAAGGCCACCAGGTTCTTGTCAGCCTTTATTAGGTTGGGATCCATAGTGCGTGTACCCTCCACGTGAGGGTTCCGGTGGGGGTCGATAGGAATGACTGTAGCACCGCATAGTCGATGAATAATAACTAGAAATGGCAGTGAGGTGTTCGTCGAGCTGCAGCCTCGTTGATCTGCTCTGATATAATCTGGGCCCAATCAATAGAATAACCAGCTAGGATGCTGGCCAATAATATAGCCCTCTCAAGAGTGATCACATTATCCGCAAAAGCAGGCCTAATACGCCAATGGATAATGGACCACCAAAATTTGTCCCAGGATGATAGGTGTGCCTTCACAATTGAGTCCACATGGTTTGTGATCCATGTAGACTCCATACTTGGATCACAGATTTGACTTGCAATCCACTGTAACAACTCCGTCCTGACGATAACATCCTTCCTAGTAACTGCTCTTCTTATTTTGTCGATCTGGCTATCATACTCAGCGATCGACTGGGGTGCTCTATAGGTGGGCCCAAATGGTACTCGGCGGATTATCTCCTCCGAGATGTTAACTTTCCTTCCCGTGATTGTCACCACCGTAGCCTTGGCTACTCGATTGGCTTCTTGTTCTATGGCAGCCCTCGGCGGAGTGTAGCAAGGTATGCAGTATAGAACTCATGGACCACCAAAGGGCATATTTTCCTAGCTATTGCATAGTGCAATGGAGCCCATGCTCGTCCGATCCCGCATCCAAGTTAGGTACTCTGTCTAACCCCGCTGTGCTTAACCTGTACTCCTCGTGAAATTACAAGGATGGCTTGCCATGCACCTTATCTTCTAGCCCCTTGTCGTAGATCTCTTTCATGCCTGCAACACACCATCTGGGGTCGACTGGGGGATGAGAATGGGCCTCCTCCTGCTTAGGGTGAGAAGTTCTCTCGGACTCTGACTCAGAGCTAGAATGTGTAGGAGTCATCCGAGGTGAACTACTTCGCGAGTAATTTATCTTCATTTCTTGTACCTCCTCTTCAGACTGGGAGGCACTTGTAACTTTCATAGGCTCCCGAGCTATACGGGCTCGGGTTTGAGAAACATTGGCCAAAGGGTCAATCTTGACCAGTCCACTAGTCTTCGCCTGAACGTTTGGATAGCCCTCTTGTCTTTGGGAGGAATGATATCTGTAGTACAACCAACAACCCATATGAGCATTAACAATTCACTTACCTAACACACAACAAAGAACAAAACTAAACAAAAGGAAAACAAGAACTGATGCAACTGCAAATGTACAGGTATAAGTGCAGTTACAACTCAAAGGATGACTTACAAGTCGTATTCTGGCCTTGTAGAAAAAGTTGTGCCCTTAAAAATGCTTTCTGATCACAGATACGAGACATAGTTACAACTCGTAGGATAGCCTACGAGTCATAGACCTAGACTCATACCTATTTCTAGAAATATTTTCAAAACTCAGTCGAGTCTACAAGACCCTCACTATGAGTTGTACCAGGTATTATGAGTCATATGTGGGTCTCGTATGAGGAATGTGAAGGAATTACAGGTGACTGATGCTTGCTACGAGGGACCACTACGACTCGTATAGGAACTTACGAGTCATAAAAGTTCCTCGTAACTGAACATAGAATTGCCTTCAATGCCTTCTCATTTCTCACTGAAGGCACAAATTCATCACCAGAGCTCAACATATTTAAGCAAAGGGGAGAAAAGCAAGAATAAACGACACATATTCAACTCTAAACTAACATTGGCAATTCAAAACGACCATTAACCCTAGGAGTTGAAATCAATTTTACAATTTGTCAAGCACACCAAACATAGAACATATTCCAAACCAACACTTGGCAATCATACGAGATTTTAAAGGAGTGTAATCACTATTCACAATGATTCAATCACAACTCGCATACTCAAACACAAGCTAAGAGCAATTTCATACTCATAACCATCCATTCAAAACTCTGATAACCATTCCAACCCTATGTGATGAAAAATAATGTGACACAAACCAAAAAATTTATCAATTTCATACTCATAACCATCCATTCAAAACTCTCAATAAGACTCAATCCACAACTCAATGATTTTCAAAGTCAACGAACCCTAGATTCCAAGCTAAGAGCAAAGAAATGTATGGCATACTCAAGCATGATCAAACTAAACCTATACTCATGTAGGGAGCAAGCTTATCAATAATTATTGAAAAATGAAATCAAAAGTCTTGCCAATTGGGTTGAAAAGTGAACTAAAGGAAGGAGAGATGATTTTCGCGTCAAAAATTTGGAATTTGGTACCCTTGCTAGAATCTTCGTCGAAAAATGACGTGGGTAACTAGGACTTTTTGTCAAAGATAGATTTACGAGATGGGAAATGGTTTTCCATCGTCTTTAGGGTTAGAAATTAGATGAATTGGGGACAAAGATTATTTTGACCCCCTTTTACAATAAACTGGTAAGGTTTTAAAATGCCTCAGATTGGTGCAACGAGACCCTGACTAGGAGTCGTAGGTCATCCTATGGCTCATACATCAAAGTCTAGTACCTGACCCAACACTTAGTAAAAAGTCAGAAATTGTACCTAAGCACTACGAACCCCTCCTACGACTCATAGGGGATCCTACGAATCGTAAGGTTGGCTCTTTGTGTATGTACTAACTTCACATGGGGATTGATTCTTTCTACAAAGAACGACTACGAGTCACAGTGCAGAGTACGACTCGTAGCCCTGCTCATAGGAACTGCTTCAGGTCAAATTTTTCTAGATCTTCAATTCTTCTAATTCTTACCTGCACACCAAGTCTCAAAGCACAGAAATCCTCAAAAATAATGAATTGCATCATTGTCTCTTAATTTGAAACAGACCACTACTACTTTTCCAAGTCTCAAACAAACAAATAATTAGCAAAACACTTCGGTTGCCTCCCAAGAAGTGCCTTTTTTGACACCGTGGATCCAGTTTGTCATCATTTTTCATCAACAACCATTAAGGGCCTACTCCTTGCTCTCAAACTTATCCAGATGTTTCATGGATTAGTGAATATCGACACAACTTCAGCATCATTCACCCTAAATCAGAGTTGACCCAAACCATATCCACTAGCACCCTCCCAGTGGCCAGAAAAGGTCTTCCCAAAATAATGGGTACCTCAAAGTCAACCTCGCAGTTAAGGATCACGAAATCCACCGGAAAAATGAATTTATCAACTTTAACAAGCATATCTAGCAGGATTCACTCAGGTTTATTAATGGTTTGATCAGCCTTGAGCATCCTGATTGTATTGGGGGTAGGAGTGTCAAGACCAAGCCTTTTGAACACGACAAGAGGCAATATGTTGATGCTAGCTCCCAAATCTCACAATGCTTTTGCGAATTCAACATCACCACTAGTACAAGGGATGGTGAATACGCCGGGATCCTTACACTTTGCACTAGTGACATTGTAATGATGGCACAAGGACATTGAACATTTTTGGAGAGGTCTTGGCTCACTTATAGCTTCTTTTTGACTAGATCTTTCATCAATTTGGCATGTCCCAGCATCCTCTCAAGGGCCTCAGCCAAAGGAAGGTCTATTGACATTTTTTTTAAGCATTGCCAAAAATTATTCAAACTTACCTTCCTCCTTTCTCTTTCCAAGCCTTTGAGGGAAAGGAGCTGGGGGCCTAGGAAAGGTTTTATACTTCATTGGTTTCTCTTCTATGTTGCATGCTTAGGTTCCTATATTCATTCTCTTCTTGTGGTTTCCATTTTTCACCTTTTGCATAGAGGGATCACTTGTGCTCTTTCCACTCTGAGTTATCACCGCCATGCAATGCCCTTCATTCTTAAGATTTTAAACCATATTACTCAATAGGGTGCCCTTTTGGCATTGGTTCAACTGTGATAACACTTTTCTGAATTGTTGCTCAAGTTGCTTGATTTCCATGGAATGAGACTCTATTTTCTTATTCATGCTTCAAATATCGGTCGTCATCCCCTTCAAAGTCTCATTATGGTGATCTGCCCTCTTCAACAACTTATCCAACATGTCTTCAATCTTAGAATTACTTGATCCAGAATCATGGTTATGTGGTGGCACATAGGGACCATTCCCGTAGCATTCTCTTCTATCCCATACTGCATTTGGCACTCTCTCTCTTTCATAGTATCTACCCCTATTATCTCTGTATGCCCCTTCTTAATTGAAGTTCCGACCTTAATTCCCGGAACCTTGCCTCCAATAATCCAAGTTGGATCCTTGGGGGTTATTCCGGAAACTCGCTGCTTGGTTGCTCACAAAGCATGCATCCTCATCGAAGAATTGATCATCATAAACCAGAGTCTGTGGGGGTTGATGGGTTACTGCTTACACACTTGCTTGATTTTGTTTTAAAACGAAGTCCATGCTCGTACGAAGTTGACCAAGTTGTTCCATAATATATTCATTCACCTTTGCTTGCTATTATTTTTGGCAATCGCATAAGAGCTCTTTGTTGTACCCCTCTCACTTTCGCCCCATGCTCAGTTGGTCTTCACCACTTGTTCTATTCTTTCAATGACAAGTTCAAACGGTTGATCAAGAAAAACATCTCTCATGATCGTGTTGGCATATGCTTTGCTATTTTTATCAACTGCTCTATAAAATATCTCGACCAAAGCATCATCAACATTCTTATGATCGAGGACCATTCTCAAGCATTTGGTGAATCTCTTCCATGTTATGCTAAGAGAGTCTCCAGGTAATTGCTCAAAGTTTTTAATTTGGTCCTTAAGCTTCAATTTTTTGACTTTGGGAAATATCTTTCGAGGAACACCCTCTGGAGCTCACGCCAACTCGTGATGGTACCCGGAGGAAGCTCAGACAACCATCTAGCTGCATGAGAGTCAATGACAATGGAAACACCCTTAATCCAAAAACATCAATAGAAATATTTTATGTCCACATAACACTTTTGCACACAAAGACAACATTTTGGAGATGATGGTGGAGATCCTCTTATGATAGCCCTATGAATAGACTGCGATGTTGGAGCAACTAGAGCAATCCACTTGAGACTATGAACTTAGCATTTTTCGGTGGAGGGGGTAGTACTATAGAGCTACTCACATCCATCACCATAGGGTTCAGTCGGTATAGGTTCCAACAATAAGCGTTTCCATTAAAGTCCCTAAGTTGTGGTATGTTATCCCTTGGTAGATTCTCCTCTCTTATTGTATCCTCATCATTCAGATTTATCTCTTGCTCAATCGCAACATATTCATTCACTTGAGCCATTCTTCTGAAAAGTCTATGGATCTCCAAATTTATCGGAGCTAAAGGTTCACCTTGACTCCTTGTGCTGGGCATACAACATGGCACACCCTGCAAGTAAATTTAAACAACAAAAACAAAAGACAAAAGTAAAATACACAAGATTCTAGAAATCAAAACTAGAATTGACTAATCGAGAACTCAAGTCAAAACATAGTTGTATTCCCCAGCAATGGTGCCATAAATTTTGATTGATGGTCACACTCCAATAAGAAAGCGGTTGCTATCAGTAATTAACCTAACCGAGGTTAGGGTCGAATCCACAGGGAATACAGGCTTGACTATAAGAATTCATCACTAATAATTTCTAGCATCTATAACTACAATCTCCAAATGGGGGGGGGGAGGTCATGTGATTCGAAAACAAAGATAAAATAAACACTAACTAAAATGCGAGAAAACACTCAAATTTGGGGACAACTTGGGAATTGTACACCTCGTGGCTCGTTGACTCAAATACCCTAGATAACATAACTACAGTTGGTGAATCACATGTAGGATGGTAACTTAGGTTCTTCCAGCCCTCTTGTGAAGGTGAAGGTCAACTTTCACCATGGCTCTGGGTTGGCCACCATGGAGTGCCAACTAACCGTTACCTATTGTCCTAGTCAACCTCCCCTGGTCAGCTTAAGTCGATTATATTGGAACACATTAACTAAATCCTCTCATCTGTTTCCCTTTTCGTATTCATCACTACCTTGGTTGGGATCGTGATAGTAGATAGGGTTTGGTGTTGGCCACCACCAAACAACATTAATAACAAAGAGAAATAGACAATACATACAAAACCCCATACATAGAAATGCACAAAACCTAGATCATTTCAAGTCAACTACCCATGGTTCCCACAACCCCAAGTTATGGGTGCTCAGCTACTCATGGCTAAGATAAGAAACACAAAAATGCAACTAATAGGCATAGTTGAGAATTTTACCAACTCCAATGAAAGTGAAGACACCAAAATTGCAAACCCACAACTTGATAAATTCCAAAGTATGTAGAATAAGATTTACAATCCCCAAAAATGGGTTTTCAAAGGGAAAATAATAATCTAAGTTGAAACCCCAAGATATTCTTGGAAGAATATTTTAGAGATTAAAAACAAATGCTAATTTTTACAAGTGTCAACTCGTGTCTTTCTCGTCCTCCTCCTCTCAAAAACATAAGTTAAACTATTTATAGTATGTACGAAATAACCCTAAAAATTATGTAGAAAAGACAATTGGCATCTGATACTTCATAGTTACAACTCGTAGGATGGCCTATGAGTCATAGTTGGGGTCTCTTATCAGGATCTTGGCATCTTGGACTGAGCTTGTACGACCAATAGGTACGAGTTGTTGCTTGAGCTACAACTAGTATGTTGGTCTTGATGTCTTGGTCTTCAGTTTTTGGTCCAACATTTAGGTTCTCTGCTTCTTGCTACAAGTACACCTGTACGAGTCGTTCTGTGCCTTACAACTCATAGGATGGGCTCGTAGGAGTGATCTTCACTTGGCAGATTTCTAAACTTTTGGTCTCTGATTCCTATTAATACACCACCTATGAGTCATAGTTCAAACTACAACTCGTAGGATGGCCTCGTAGGATTGACTCTCACTTGGCAGATTTCTGAACTATTGATCATGTTTTCTGCTAGACACATCCTACGACTCGTACCTTGGGCTACCACTCATCGGTGGGCTCGTATGGCCTATGCTTTAGCAAAATCTGCAACTTTTCTTCAAAATCATGTCAACTAACTTTTCTGCAAGATTAACAAAAAAGCACATCAAAATGCTAAAAGGTCGCTTTAAGAACTCAGAAATCCCTTGTTTTAGGAACCAAATGTGCTGTAATTTGACAGCGCATCACTTCTATGACCCACTATTATGAGTTGTTGCTTGGGCTATGACTCATATACTCCTCTTGTAGTCTAGGCCTTTAGTTCTTGGTCCAAACTTTTGGATCACTGTTCCTTCCTATGTACCCCACCTATACGAGTTGTAATGAGACCTACGACTCGTAGGATGGCCTTGTAGGGCTGATCAAATCTACTTTGCAGCTCCTTAATTTTTCCCACAGTCTCATTCTGCGAGGGTGCCTTATGACTCATTGCTTGGGCTTTGACTCGTAGGGTGATTCGTATGTCTTGTACTTCAGCAAAAGTTACCATTTTCTCCCAAAATTATGCCAACTTGTATTTTCTACACAACACAAAATGCATAAAAACCATGAAAAAACGTATTAAAAACTTGAAAAATCCCAAATTTTAGGCATCAAATGTGTTGTATTTTGACAGCACATCACTCCTTATCACCCATAAACAAGTAGCCAAATGAAAGTGTCAAATCGTGAAATCAAAATCATCATTTCCAACATTGTAAATGTGAATCAGACTAACTGGTCAAGTAAACTATATAACGTGCTTTGGGCATACCATAAAACATTCAAAAGCCCCATTAGGATGTCACCCTACCAAGTTATATTTCGTAAAATTGCCACTTTCCAATTAATCTTTAATGTAGGGCATAGTGGTATTTAAAGAAGTTGAATTTTTATTTGGATGATGTATCTAATGCATTCTCAGCCAACTACACCAGATGGAAGAATTTTTTTGAGGCTTATGACAATTCAATTTTGTACAAGGAAAAGATGAAGAGGTGGCACAACCTAAAATTCATTCAAATGGAGTTTAAAGTGAGGAATCTGGTGTTGCTATACAATTTAAGATTGAGGTTGTTCTTGGGTAAATAAAGTGTAGATGGTCAGTCCCATTCAAAATTTTTCAAGTCCTTTATAGTGGGGTTGTTGAAGTTTAGACCTCGAAGGGTGAATGATTCAAGTTAAATGGATAGCATTTGAAGATGTACATAGGAAAACCACCAAGTGTTCGAGATGTAAATTTATATAAGTGGATGAATTTTGATGTATACAACTACTTTGTGCCATGATGTCATGAACCAAGCCTAGGGCCTAGATGTGAAACAACAAATGGCAACCCGAAGGGTCCCAAACAAGCCTCTTAGCATATCAATCACATATCCTTGGTCGCGGAAGCAAAGTAAACAACATCAAGGAAGTATAAACAAGGATAAAGGGACTAAGGGAAGTCATTAATAGCTTAAATCAGAAAAGAGTCAAAGCTTAAGCACCTTTATATCATTAATTCCAACAACACCTCTAAACATAGACTTAAGAAATGACAAAGGAAAGAGTAGCATAGCTAATGTCCTCGAACTTCAAAGACTCACCAATAGCTTATCTTCAAGATGAACAACTAGCCACAGAGAGGACGATTGTGAGGGGCTCCGGTTCCTACATGGTAACATCATGTAGGCATAGAATATGCGAGAGTACGTTTGACTGTACTACGTATGTAGGGTTTAATACAACAAGAGATAGAAAACATATTCAAAATGCATAAACATAGGCAAGGAATAGTATATTAACAATAAACATAGGCAAGGAATAGTATATTAGCAACATGGCATGAGTGATCAATGGTTGAAGTAAAGCATGCTTATCTGAAACATAATACATGTGTAGGAAGAGACCTTCATTATAGGAATGTCCCCCTATTGAAAGGTGATTGAGGTATATACCCCTCAATTGGTAGATGGGTATAACACCCCCCATCATAGTGGTTAAGGTATATACCCCTCAACATGGTAAATGGGCATATTACCACCCCCCATCAAGGCCAAGGTATATACCTCTCAACATAGTAGATGGACATAGCACCCTCCATCATGGTGGTTAAGTTATATACCCCTTTACTAGAAGATGGACATAGCACCCTCTATCATAGTAGTTGAGGCATAGCACCCCGTCAACAAGGTTTGGTCAACTTGCAAAACAATAGTTACTTTTCATGAATTCAATATATATATACATTCCTTTTGTCATCATAAAGCTACCTGACTCATAGGTCATGCAATAGGTCATCAATAACTCAGGAATTCATAACCAGACATTTTATCAAACACTTATTGGGTGGGTAATGCTAGTTAAAATCCATGCAATTCGGGACTGAATCATGTGAGAAAACGTAATGTAAATCAATCCACCAACACTTGGTAATACCCTCATGCAAGATATATTGAAACCCCTCATCAAATCTCATCATAGGACATTGACTCATAGCTAAAAATATGCTTAGATAGTCCACATTTCATGAACCCCCAAGATAGTTTATATTCAAATTCATAGTAAGGAGTATCCATGGATAAATCAACTTGAAAACATATGATTTATATAAAAAGAAAGATTGGACACCATGGGTGAAAGGAACCAATGGTTGAAACCCACATACCTCAACTTTGGAGATTTTCTTGATGAAGATTTGAATGAGAACTTGAAGCTTGAATGAAAATCTTGAGATCTGGAATGCGTTTGGGACACTTGATTTTGGATGAAATATTTGGCCAAGTGTTAGAGAGGGATTTGCGGAATATCTTGAGTGATATGGAGTTGAAAAATGACTAAGTAAAGATTTTTTATGGATAGGAAGGCTTAGTCCCAAGTCCCCAAAGCCTTAGGCCAAAATAAGAAAAATCGGCAACAAAATACACTGCTCCACGACGGTTCCGTGTCGCGGAGCCAACACGCACCCCTACTATTTTGGGCAAAAATTTTCTACGGTTATTCTAAAATCGGGGTTATACCTATTTCCCTCTTAATTTTTCCCACTAATTAAGAATATAAAGTTGGATTTTTGATATCATACACGGATTTTGAGAAATATAAAAATTACGATTATGGGCATTTACGACGCATATTTTTGGGCACTTTTGGGGAGTTTCACATGACGTTAAATAAGGCGCTTCTTGGGAGGCAATCCTAGATATTAGTATTTTTCAGAATAACGTCTGTTAAATGTGTAGATGAGCAAAAAGAAACTGAGAACTACTGGAGTTTAGCTAGCTTGTGGATAGTTGGTGCATCACTAAGTGCATTTGGTGAGCCCATTTTTGTTCACCATTCCGAGCATAAAAGTCACCTGGAGTTGCAGTAAGACTCAACGAGCCAAATTACTATTCGTCGGATTGTCAAAGGTGTTAGGAGATGACTTTTCAACCCACCTTTTGTAACTCAAAAAAATTCCTAGAAACACTGTAAGTTTTCGGTGGGCTTTTGTACACTTAGCGGGGTTAGTCGGCCATCACCAACTTTCCCGCTTCTTCTTGGATAAAAAGAACTCTTCTTTTCCTTTTGTCTTTTCACTTTACTTTCACACACCTAGAGTATTTTTCTTTCACTTTACTTTCACACACCTAGAGTATTTTTCTTTCTCCTTGAACCTTGTCACCATTGTTGATTTTATCATCAATCTTCGGTTATTTCTTAATTACTTCACCTTCATCTTTATTACATCATCTTTAAAGGTATGATTCTTGGCCTTTGTCTTCATTTTTTGGTACTTAGAACTATTTCATTGAGAAATTTATGGTTGATTAATGTAGGGTATACCATTGCATGTTTGAAATTGTGAATTAAGGTTGTAGGTAGTTGTTATTTGTATTGAATTTGATGGGTTCTTGGGCTATTGATGTTTGACTATGAGTTTGTGAGTGAACTTTAAATCTTTGATGATAAACCCATGTTGATCATTCTATTCTTGGCCCTAATTGATTCTTTGATGATTGGGAATGTTTGCTAGTGCTATGATTTGTTTAATGTAAATGATTGAAAGCTCATTTTGAATTTAGCGTGAAGAACCTTGGATTTTGGGATTGTGTTTTGGTGAATTACTAAGGTTGTGAATCCATTGTGCTTAAATGGCACCTCATATATCTTGTGTTTCTTGGTATGAAACTCCGAATTGTCGCATGAAATGTTGAAATCGCTTGTGGGTTGAATGGGTATCATGATGGTCAACATGTTTGTAAGTGTTATCGTGGATTCGACTTTGAATTTAAGATAATTGGTCATACTTGATAGTATGCATGTTGGGTTATGTGCGGGTGAAGTCGGAGTAACTCGTTTCGGATTGAACGACTTGAATTGGGGAAGTTTGAGTACCCTAAGGCCTATAATTGTGTTTAGTAATGTGGTACTAATGTTGGAACCCCATACAATCCATGCATAATTGTTTTTAACTTCAAAATTAGGGATAGAATGTGTCAATACCCTTACATGGTCTAAGTTTAGCCTGCTAAAGTAATTTAGTGCATCATCAATGTGTGAATTGATCGCCAAATTTATAGATATGCCTTTTCTAAAGCACATCTTAAATAAAGTGGGCCCAAAATGCAAAAGCATCATTCTTTACGAAAAACACAATAAAGGGAATCCTCTAGGCCCTGTACAGAGGCTTAGGGTAAGGGCAAAAAAAGGGTATCCATACCTGAGGACACCAATAATACTGATGATGAGGGGTCACTCAACATCGAGTACACTAGCTCTAAGGGAGAGAAAGAGGGCTCCAAAACCTCTATATATATAACAACTGTTATTGACCCACCTGCTAGCTCCATTGTATATAATAGCATTCCACGGTGACTCATGATCTACTCTCATTCGGCCATGGGTGGTTCAAGAAGTTATTGCACCCCATAGCCTAAACCATTTAAAGGTTGCTTGGTTGAAAACCATCTTGGAAGGGAAGAGGTTATCCATAGTTGGTATGGTGTACAAGTACCCTAAAGTGTGGGAGATGTTACAATTTCATAGGTTTTGACAATTTACAAAGCGATGTGGTACATATTTCCCTATTTAGGTTCGGGAGTTCTATAAGTCATACAGTTTATTGGTCCCCAAAAGCAGGCTATGGATCAATATTATCTACAAACCAATAGATGCTATTAAAGTACGAGAGAGGACGGTACCATGTAAGGAAATAGACATCAATGTTCTTTTGTATTTCTCTACTAGGGGCCACAACTCGTTGGCGGGAGAAATTGAGAACAACACACTTAATAACTTGAAGGGGTGGCTTACCCCATTTCTTAGTGATGCAGCACCACCTTGGTTGGCAGAGCGAGTTATTATTGAGAAAAAGATCTAACATCCCAACCCGATACTAGTTTGGTTTTACTAGTAGCAATTTGATATTGTCTCAAAATGAGTCTAATACTTCAACATCCAAAGGTAGAGCTGGTGGGTTGTATTGTTGATGGTAAATGTTGAATTTGGGTTCTATTATTGCCCCAGAGATTTTGATGAGGGAAAACAACAGTAGCTAACTTCATTACCATTTCAAGTGTTGATCACAACTCTATGCTGGAAGGTGGGTGCGCCATTTGAGAAAAAAGGATACCAAGATCACGCCATCATTATTTATCGATATTCGCCATATTGAGACCAAGTATAAATCAGATAAAAAAAGAAAGAGATATCGATTGATACATCACTGGTAATTGATATCGAGCAACTTGAGGTAGGGTCAGTGAAGCATATACATGCATTAGAGATTCCTACTAACTTGGTACCTCTATCTTCTCTTTCACCTATATCAGCCTCTAATCCTACTCCTACTTCTTGGCCCCTACGGACTCAAGCAGCCATTGTTCAAATGGGTCATCTAAATATGTGAATGTCAGATTGTCAAAGGTTGAGGTTGTGGTTCCAAAGATGATTGATCAGGCTATTAAAATATGCTAGGCCCTATTTAGGATAGCATGAAGGATCAAAATCAACTTTTGGAGGAGTACAAGCTCATACTTGATCACCTCATTTTCTGGGTCGAGGAGTGTAAGAAAAAGGAGGGTAGTTTTATTGCATTGAAGGCCTTGAAAGCCTATATTATTGGTTTGCATCATGATATGGTTGGATTGAGTCCACAGATATTACCTTTCTTGGGGGTATAGTGGAGCTGCCCCCCCCCCCCTTGGCACTTGAGTATTGGAGTGGAGGTTGTGACACTGGGGCCAGGCTTGACTAGAGTAGGTATATTAGGCGATGACCCTCAAGATGGATGTGGAAGCCATTAAGGCCTCAAAACTATGAGGTGAGGGTAGTCATCGCGAGAAGTTGCTTGTTCTGGAGGAGACTATAGTAGAGGCTATTACTAGGGTGTCTGAAATGCCCCAGAAATGTGCCCATGGAAATGCCCATAATCATAATTTCCATTTATCTCAAAATTTGTGTGTGATATCAAAAATCCGACTTCATATTCTTGATTAGGAGGCAAAATTGAGTGGGAAATGGGTGTAACCCCAATTTTAGAGGGCCTGATAATGTCCACGCTCCAATAAGAAAGTGGTAACTATCAACAATTCACCTAACCAAAGGTTAGGTCGAATCCACAGCGAATACAGGGGATGGCTAAAAGAATTCACTATCAACCATTTCGAGTATTATAACTAAAATCTCCAAATGGGGGGGTTTACGATTTCAAAATAAAAATAAAATAAACACTATTCTATTGTGCGAGGAAACCCTAAAATTTAGGGACAAGTGGGGAATTGTGTTCCCCATGGCTCGTTGGCTCGATTAACCTAGACAACATAGCTACAACTAGAACTTTGCATGCAAGATGGTAACTTAGGTTCTTCCATCCCTCTTGTGAAGGTGAAGGTCGAATGTCAAATTTCTCCATGGCACTTGGTCGGCAATCATGGTGTGCCAACTAACCATTACCTATTTTCCCAGTCAACCTCCCCTTGGTGAGGTTTGGTTGATTAGATGAGAACACATCAATTGAATCCTGTCATCTACTCCCCTTTACCTATTAGTCACTACCTTGGTCGGGATCATAGTAGTAGGCAAGGTTTGGTGTTGGCCACCACCAAACAACAATCACAATGAAGGGAAATAGACAATACATGCAAAACCTCAATCATAGAAATGCAATTAATCTAGGTCATCTCAAATCAACTACCCATGGTTCCCACCACCCCAAGTTATGGATGCTTAGCTACACATGGCTAAGGCAAAACCAATAGAAATGCAAATACAAGACATGGTTGAGAATTTTACCCAAAGCAATGAAGAGTGATATACCCCAAATTGCAAACCACAAGCTTGATAAACTGAGAATGATTACAATGTATGATTTGCACTCCCCAAAAGTGGGTTTTCCAAAAGAAAATTAGGATCTATCATAAAACCCTAGAATATCTTGGAGAGAATATTCAAAGGAAATTCAATGTTCAAGTTTGCTCTCCCTAAATAAAACCCTAAGTTAAAGTATGTATAGTAGTTATATATTTAGCCCTAAAAATTACATAGAAAAGACAGCTGGCGGTTGGTTTACCTTACAGGTACGACTTACGAGTCATAATTGGGCTCTCGTATCAGGTGTTTGGCATTTTGGACTCAACTGGTACAACCCACTAGTACGAGTCGTTGCTTGGGATATGAATCATATACTCCTCTCATAGTCTAGGCCTTCATTTTTTGGTCCAAAATTTGGCTCTCTGTTTCCTGCTACAAGATCACCCTATGACTCATAGGTAAGCTCGTATGTTCTACACTTTAGCAAAATCTACAATTTTTCTCCAAAATCATGTCAACCTACCTTTTTTGCAATAACAATACAAAAACACATAAACATCATAAAAATCCGCATTAAGAAATCACAAAATTCCTTGTGTTAGGCATCAAATGTGTCGCATTTTGACAGCACATCAACACCCTCAACTTAGAACTATTGCTTTTCCTCTAGCGACGAATCAATCTGAGCAGACAATGAGAAACACATAGCAGTTCTACCAATGGCATATACATTATTTACTCTAATTCAGGTACCTAACTTTTATTTTCATAACAAGATTGCAAGCCTACTAAGCAAAACAAAACACACAGATGCATCTGGAAATCCAACTACCATAAACTAAAGAGCATTAACCATCCACAATCACTGGTATAGTCATATGTTAATCAAGTAGTGCAAATGTTCTCATAGAAAAGAAGTCCATCTTACTCACTCAAAAAGCATTTAGAATCCAGGGACTGTGGAATCATTCTCACTCTCACAAATGAAATTCATGCAAAATGACTAACACCATAGGGTTTCCCCTAGACTCAATTTCTGGATTGGCAATAAAGTGGATTTGGATCACTTTAGGACTTAACGGCTTGTAACATGGGTTCATGGGGCTTTGGTATGGAATTTTTGGCAAGTAACAACTAAAAGCTATCCTTGAACAACCATGTGTACCAACACTTTTTCTATCATAACCCAACCATTTTCACTAAATCAACCCTTATTCTTCTATTTCAAGCTTTCCCTTGGTGCCTCATTTTTGAACTCATTTTTACTATTTTTTCTCAATTCAAGGCACTTTTCATTTCTTTTTCCTCATCCAACTCATTATTTTTCATTTCGTTCTTTGTTTTCCAACTATCCACTTTATTTTCATTACTTTACCAAAATAAGGGCCACCCTCAACTTAGGTTTTTAGTTTGAGGTGAAGTACACAATATCTATTCCCCAAATTAGGGCCACCATTTGTAGCCACCCTCAACTTTGGGTTTCAGCCTCACCAAAGGTCTGCATGTTCAAAGATAGACTAAGGTCAATATCAAGGTATTTCATAAAATAAGGTTGAGCTAACTAGGTGTCAAGAAAGAATGAGTGCATGAGAGGCTCAAACATTAGTAACAAAAGGTTCACTAACACATTTGGTAGGTCATTTAAGAAAAAGTGGATTCACTAGAAGAATAAAGGCCTAAGATCCCTTCCAAATCAACCACATCACCAAATCATTCTTAAAGTAATAAGGTAAGTTCTGAGTCCATAGATGATACATGAATGCAGCAAAATAAGCTCACAACACATGTGGCATGCAAACACAATCAAGTATAGACTCATGGGTCATGCTTCCAGCCTCAACTTACCTTTACATTATCAGAACAAACATCACCAGATAATCAAAATGCATGATTGCATCAATAACCAACAATCTCAAAAATTTTGAGGGTACCTAAAAAGCATTTAAAGACTATGTGTACGCCAAAAGACCATCCTACTATGTCTTTACACATTATCTACACTATCTAAACATGCCGGTTCAATAAAAACTAAAACATCCATAAGGAAAAAGAAACACAGCAAGAAAACCTTAGGATCAAAAATAGGGGAAGTTATGGACTCGAGGCTACTTAGACTTCACCTTATACCATAACTTCCCACACCCCACCAAAATAGAACACTTATACCATAACTTCCCACACCCCACCAAAATAGAACACTTTGTCCTCAAAGTAAAGACATGAAGAAGAGGTAGAAAGGGCATACCTTGGGTTGCCTACCAGGAAGCGCCTGATTTATTGTCACAGCACGACAAGAAGCTTTTTTTGTACTCATGCCTCTTTAAGGTCCCAATCTTCCACTATCTTGATTACTTCCATATCACTCATGTACAATTTGACCCTCTGACTATTGACTTTGACAATTTTACCATCCCTTATTTCTAACTTGATGGCTCCATAACTAAAAACGCGTACCACCCTGAAACATCCCATCCACTTGGATTTGAGTTTCCCCGGAAACCACTTCAACCTAGAGTTATAAACCAAAACCATGTCTCCTGGAGCAAATTGGTAGTTCTCAATTCTGCGATCATGCGGAACTTTCATCCTTTCCATGAACAATGTAGAGCTCTCATATGCTCGCAGCCTAAACTCATCAAGCTTATTTATTTGCATTAATCTAGATATTGCTACTTCATTTCAGTCTAGATTTAGCTTCTTCAATGCCCATAGTTCCTTGTTCTCAAGTTCAACTGGCAGATGACATGTTTTCCCAAACACCAATTGATATGGAGACATTTTGATTGGAGTTTTGAAGGTCATGGAGTAGGCCCATAAGGCGTCGTCTAACTTACTTGACCAATCAGTGTGATTCACATTCACTTTTTTGGATAAGATTTGCTTTATCTCCCTATTTGATACTTCCACTTGCCCACTTGTTTGGGAATGGTACGGGGTTGCCACTCAGTGTTTCACACCGCACCTTTCAAGGAGACCTTTGAACAATTGGTTGTAAAATTGAGAACCTCCATCACAGATAATAGCCTGAGGCGTACCAAACCTGGAAAAAATGTCTCTTTAGAGAAACCCGATGACACTCTTGCCCTTATTGTTTGGTGAGGCTATGGCCTCTACCCACTTAGAAACATAATCAACTGCAACTAGAATGTACTTATTACCATGAGAGCTAACAAAGTGCCCCGTAAAATCAATGCCCAAACATCGAATAGTTCTATCACCAAAATCAGATTTAGAAGAAGCTTGTGCCCTCACGAAACCCCACCCTCTATTTGGCATCTATCACAAGACTTAACATAATCATGGGCGTCTGTATGTATAGATGGCCAATTGTAGCCACATTATAATGCCTTATAAGCAGTTCAAGCTCCACTGTGATGGCCACCTACCTATGATAAGTGGCATGCTTTAACAATACTCATAATCTCAATTTCTGGAACACATCTACAGATGATCCCGCCCGCACAAACACGAAATAAGTATGGCTTATCCCAAAAGAACTTCTTTACATCGTGCATAAACCTACAACATTGATGGGTATTCAAATCAAGAGGCACTATACCACTCACCAAGTAGTTAGCATAGTCTGCAAACCAAGGTATAATATCATGTGAGGCCGCCAAAACTCTCTCATCGGGGAATGAATCATTGATGTCAAGTCCATCATCAAATTTCAACATAGCTTTATCTTCCAATCTAGACAGATAGTCGACTACCTGATTTTTAGACCTCTTTCTGTCAATCACATCAAAATTAAATTCTTGCAAGAGGAGTACCATCTGATTAGTCTTTGTTTTGCATCCTTTTTAGTCATCAGATATTTGAGCATTGTGTGATTTGGACATGTGAAAGTTGTCTTTTCTTGATCATCGGGCGCAATAACAATTTGGTTATACCAGGAATATCCATCAAGGAAACAATACCATCCCTTCTCTGCCATTCTGCCAAGCATTTAATCCATGAAGGGCATAGGAAAATGGTCTTTCTCGGTGGAAGCATTGAGTCTTCTATAATCCATACACACTCTTCATTCGATGAAACGTCGCGAAGGAATCAACTCATTCTTTGCATTAGGTACCATTGTGATACCTCTCTTCTTTGTCATATATTGCATTGGACTAACCCATTCACTGTCGGTGATTGGGTAGATTACTCCTACATCCAACCACTTAATGATTTTTTTCCGCACAACCTCTTGCATTGGAGGATTCAACCATCTCTGATGTTCGACATTAGGTTTGTAATCCTTGACCAGTTGAATCTTATGAGTGCATATCCCGGGGGGTATGCCAACAATGTCTGCAATTGTCCACCCAATGGCCCTTTTGAATTGTTTGAGAACGTAGACGAGGGCCTTTGTTAGGATTTCACTTAAATCAGCTGTAATTATGACTGGTAGTGTGTTATCTTCTCCTAGGTATGCATACTTCAGATGTGCAAGTAGTGCCTTCAACTCTAACTCAGTTGGGGATTCTACTGAAGGCTTTGTAGGTGGCGTTTCCCTATTGTGCAAATCTAACTCCAACCTGGCCTGTCGCCTAGGCCCAAATAACAATCCAAGAGAATTTACCATTTCTTCATAATCAAGAATGCTTTCACCATTGAAATTCATCAATACAGCTGCCAAAGGTTCAACTCCTAGCCTTAACTCAATTGAGATCTCCACTTCATCATCCTCGCTCATTTCAATCATTGAGACAACCTACAATTCACAAATATTTCTATCTTGTTGGCATACATAAAACACAATTGCATCTTCATCAAACCTAAAAGTAAGCAGACTCTTTTCCATATCAACTAATGCTCGAACTGTGGCTAAGAAAGGTCTTCCCAAGATGATAGAAACTACAAAATCAACCTCATAGTCAAGTATAACAAAATCTGTAGGAAATACAAATTAATCTACCTTGACCAGCACATCATAAAGTATCCCTATAGGCTTCTTGATTATTCTAGCTGCCATTAGCAACCACATCTTTGTATGGACAAGAGTGCCCAAGATAAGTTTTTGAATATGGTAAGAGGCATTAGGTTAATGTTGGCTCCCAAATCACATAGTGCTTTGGCAAATGCAAGTTCCTCTACACTGCATGGTATGGTGAACACACCTGAATCTTCCTGCTTTTGCACTAACGACTTTGTGGTGATGGGAACTGCAAAATCAATTCATAGTCAAGTATAAAAAAATCTGTGAAAAATATAAATTTATTTACCTTGACCAGCACATCATAAAGTATCCCTACAGGCTTCTTGATTGTTCTATCTGCCATTAGCAACCGCATCATAGTAGGGACAAGAGTGCCCAAGCCAAACTTTCTAAATATTGTAAGAGGCATTAGGTTAATGCTGCCTCCCAAATTGCAAGTGCTTTGGCAAATGCAAGTTCCCCAACACTGCATGGTATGGTGAACGCACCCGGATCTTCTCGCTTTTGCACTAATGACTTTGTGGTGATGGCACTACAATATTGAAAATTTTGGGAGAGGTCTTAGCTTATTTTTTGCTTATTATCAGGTAGATCTTTCATCCATTTAGTATACCCCGGCATCTTCTCAAGAGCTTTAATTAAAGGGATGTCCACTGACAACTTCTTAAGCATCTCAAGATTTTGTTCAAACTTACCTTCCTCTTTTCTTTTCCCAAGCCTTTGGGAAAAAGATGGAGGGGGCCTTGGGAAGATTTTATATTTCTTTGGTTGCTCTTTTAGATTGGGTACTTCAGTCTCTTCATTTACCCTCTTCTTGCAGCTCCCATCCATAACCCTTGGCATAGGGGGTCAATAGTGCTTTTGCCACTCTAAGTTATGACTGCTATGTAATGCCCATCATTCTTAGGATTTTGAACCATGTTGTTTTGGTAAAGTGCCCATCTGTCATTGGTTCAACTAGGAAAAAACTTGCCAAAGTCGTTCTAATAGCTTAATCGCCACAGAGTGAGATTATCTTTTTGTTATTACTTGAAATGTCCACTTCCATTCCCTTCAAGGTCTCATCTTGGTGATCAACTCTCATCAGTGACTTGTCAAACATCTCTTCAAGCCTCGAAGTGTTTCGCACGGCATCACAATTGTGGGGTGGCATATAAGGACCACTCCTATAACCATCTCTTCTACCCCATTCGGCATCTGGTACTCTCTCTCTTTCATAGTAACAACCTTGCTTATCTCTATATGCATTATCATAGTTGTAGTTTTGACCTTGATTTTTGGCACCTTGCCTCCAATAGTGTGAGTTGGACCCTCGGGGGTTATTCCAAAAATTCACTGCTTGGTTACTCACGAAACAAGCATCTTCATCAAAGAATGGATCTTTATATATGGGGGCCTTATGAGGTTGGTGGGTGACCGCTTGGAAACTTGCTTGGTTTTGCTTTAAGACCAAGTCCATACTTGTGCGAAGTTGAGCAAGTTGATCCGTGATCTCTTTATTGACCTTTGCTTCTCATTGTTAGTGTTGACCGCACAAGAAGTCTTCATCGTACCTTGCTCTCGTTGACCCCATGCTCTATTGGTTTTAACCACTTGCTCCATCCCCGCAGCTATCAATGCAAAAGGTTTGTCAAGAAACATGTCGCCCATGATTGTGCCGGCATAAGCTTGACTATTCACGTCAAGTGCCTAATAGAAAATCTCAACCAAGGCATCATCAATAATCTTGTGATTGGGGACCATCCTCAATCATTTGGTAAATCTTTCCCATGTGGTACTAATAGAGTCAACCGGGAATCGCTCAAAGTTGTTTATTTGATCTTTGAGCTTTAGCTTCTTTGATCTTAGGAAGTATCTTTCTAGAAATACACTCTGAAGCTCTGCCCAACTTGTTATTGTACCCCGAAGAAGCTCAGACAACCACATAGTTGTATTCCCAGATAGTGACAGTGGAAACACCCGCAAACCAATAGCATCAAGAGAAAGATTTATTGTCCCCATTACACTCTTGCAGACAAAAACCACACTATGGAGATGATGGTAGGGATCCTCTGAAGGTAGCCCTATGAACAATCCACGGTTTTGGAGAATTTGAAGTAACCCACTTGACACCGAGAACTTAGCGTCTGCTGGTAATAGAGGCAACACTATAGCGCCAGTAACGCCCATGGCCATAGGATTTAAATGATTTTGGTTCCAACCATAAGTGTTCTCTTTAAAATCCCTAAGTTATGGCCTATTATCCCATGGGTTGGATTTTCATCTCTTCCCATAACATCATTCATATTCATTTCTTCCTCAACCACGATATCTTCATTCACCTGAGCCATTCTTCTAAAAAGACGATGAATCTCCAAATTGATTGGGGCTAAGTGATTGCCTTGGCTCCTTATGTTGGGCATACAACCTAGTACACCCTGCAAGAAGAATCAAACAACAAAAACAAAAATAATAGTAAAATACAAAAGAGTTTAGAAATTAACACTTGAACTAACTAATGTTGGATTTTGATATTGGTGAATGGGAAATGGTGGGATGAAAAGCCGGAATCCGCTTTCTTTCCCGGATTAATTTAAATTTCCCTTCAATGTCATGAAAAGGTGCAAACCTTT
>JAOTQR010092749.1:0-133326 GCA_025774065.1 Solanum ossicruentum | reverse complement strand
TCCTCCATGCTATGTTGAAAATTGGATACAAACAAAGCCATGCAGATCACACTATGTTTGTAAGGCGAGAGGGGGAGGAGATCACTGTTCTCATTGTTTATGTGGATGATATTGTTGTGACCGGAAATCATGAGGCAGAAATTTCTCAACTCAAGTCTCTTCTAGCTAAAGAATTTGATATTAAGGATTTGGGGCCACTGAAGTATTTTCTTGGAATTGTAGTAGCTCAGAGGAATTGAAGTAAATCCCTGTGAAAGTTTTAAGGTACTTTCCTTTAAAGCCTAGGCTTCAGAGGATATTCATGTGTTCTGAAACATCTACAGCTATGAGATGGCATGATATTGAGCGACCCAAAGATGGAAACTTAGACATCCGGTTGATGGAGAAGCTTGGAAAGATTTTGATCCTTGCACTCTGACTTTGCTAATGATTCTCGTAAAGTTAGATTAGGTCTTTCAAGTGATGGATTCAATCCATTTCGAACTATGAGCTTTCCCCATAGCACATGGCCTGTTACGTTAATGAATTATAACTTATCGCCATGGATTTGCATGAAGCCTGAGAATATAATATTGTCGATGATTATTCCAGGTCCATCATCTCCTGGAAATGATATTGATGTATACTTACAACCTCTGATTGCAGAGTTGAAAGAACTATGGGAAGTAGGAGTGGAAACATATGATGTTGTAACTAATCAAACATTGGTTATGCGTACAGCTTTATTGTGGACAATTAGTGATTTTTCAGCACTATCAATGCTTTCCGGATGGAGCACCAAAGGGAGATGGGCATGCCCCACTTGTAATCATAATACTTGTTCCCAATATCTCAAGCATAGTCATAAGATGTGTTACTTGGGTCATCATGCATTTTTGTCTCCTGAGCATCCATTTAGAAGAGATACAAAATCATTTCATGGTAAAGAGGAGCATAAAGAGCTGCAACTATTCCCTTATCAAGTGTACAGGTGCTTGAAGAACTTCGTGAATTCAATAATATTTTTGGAAAGCGTCAAAAGAAAAGAAAAAGAAAGAATGATAGCCCATGGGAAAAAATCCATATTTTTTGAATTGCCATATGGGCAACAAACAAATTGAGACACAATCTTGATATGATGCACATAGAGAAGAATATTTGTGATAGTTTGCTTGGGACTTTATTGGATATGCTTGGAAAGTCCAAAGATGATATAAGTTCATGCTATGACTTACATGAGATGGGAACACGAAAAAATCTTCAACCAATGGAAGATTCTGATACTAGAGACATTCATTTGGTTAAAGCTCGTTTCTTCATGAAACCAGAGGAGAAAAGATTATTTTGCACTGTTTTAAAACATGCCAAGCTACCAAAAGGGTGTGCCTCGAATATATCAAATCATGCCCATGTTGAAGAAATGAAAGTATCAGGTATAAAAGCCATGATGTTCATTTCATAATGCACTAGTTGCTTCAGATTGCAGTCGGGAAAGTGTTACCTAAAAATGTATCTTTGGTCTTGATTAGGTGGGGGAATTATTTTAGAGCCATATGTTGTAAGGTTATAAGAAGAAGCAATTTTGATAAGCTGAAGGCTGAAATCATAGAAATACAGTGTGAGCTTGAGAAGATTTTCCCTCCATCCTTTTTTGATATAAGGTACATTTGCCTATTCATTTAGTAGATGAAATTAAGCTTGGAGGCCCGACACATTTTGTCACGGACATGGTCGTGCTTCCATCGAACCGTGCGGCCTAGCAAACTTTCAACGCTCAAGTTGCTAGTCAGCCTAACTCCCGATGCTTAGCAGAACGTAGAAAGACTAAGCTTAAGAAACTTTACGAGGAACTTGGAAACTTTGGAGGAACAAAGAAATAACTCTTTATTAGAGAACTAGAAAGCTTTACAATGCTTTGCTTGATTGATTGTTGATTTCTTGATGGTGAAAAAGAGAAGCCTAAGGGGGTATTTATACTAGTCCCCTTCCTAAATGGACGACTAAGATCACTTTGATCCAATGGCTACAATTGCTAGCCTAGAATCTTCCTACAAAAATATCTAAGATATTTACATGTCAAGACTAGCCTAGAGTCTTCTAGAAACTCCTAGGGCCTTCTTGCAAGCTCTACATGTTTCTAAGGAATTCTAGAGAATTCCGGAATGCTCTTGCCGGCTGTTGATGTTTTTAAGGCATATTTTGGGAAGAATTTGACCTGCTCGTCACATTCTCCCCCACTCAATCTGGCAACGTCCTTGGCGCGTCCTCCTTGTAGGCTCGGATCAGGTCCTGGTAGTCCCACAATGTCAGCTCATGTTCCCAGCTTGCCTCGCTGTCGGGAGATCCCTTCCATTTGACAAAGTACTCTGTATAACTGGGATGAGTCCCCCGTTTGGGAATGACACGGTGCGCAAGAATTTCCTCCACTTCTCGTTCCGATATCGTTGTGATGGCTGTTGGTGCTCTCTTTGACTAGCCTCGGCCATCCTCATCCTGATGGTACGGCTTCAGCAGACTCACATGATAAATAGGATGCATTTCCAAGTATGAGGGTAGAGCCAAGCGGTAGGCTAGCTTGCCAATGCGTTTCTCTACGTGAAACAACCCCTCATAGCGTCTTACTAGCCCTTTGTGCACCTTGGCCAGCCTTTGACTGTGATGAGGAAGGAGCTTTACCATGACTAAGTCTCCTTCCTCGAACTCCAAATGCTGCCTCTTAGCATCGGCCCATTTTTTCATTTTCTGCGCGGCCTTTGCTAAGTAAGCTTTCTCCAAGTCTTCCTTCTCGTGCCATCCCTTGGCAAACTTGAAAGCTGAAGGACTAGGTCCTTTGTAACCAATGGCCATAGTTTGTGGCGTCATTGGCTGTTGTCCCGTGGCCAGCTCAAACGGACTCGCCTCAGTTGATTTACTCTTCTGCAAATTATAAGAAAATTGGGCGATGTCGAGTAGCTTAGCCCAATCCTTCTGATTGGCACTGACATAGTGCCGCAAGTATAGCTCTAGCAAAGAATTCACCCTCTCAGTCTGGCTATTCATCTGTGGCTGAAAGCTTATGGAAAGTTGAGCTCAGACCCCAAGATTTTGAAGAGCTACATCCAGAACCTTCCTGTGAAACGGGTGTCCCGATCACTGACTATGGTCTTTGGGATGCCCCAATATTTCACCACATGTTTGAAGAATAGTCGGGCAGCATCCTCAGCATTGAACTTTGTCGGGACCGGTATGAATACTCTGTACTTGCTGAATCGGTCCACAACGACCATAATGTTGTTGCACCCTTCGGATTTCGGCAGGCATGTGATGAAGTCCATGGAAATACTTTCCCATGGTTTTTCTGCAATAGGCAATGGCTCCAATAAATCGGCTGCGGAACGTT
This sequence comes from Solanum ossicruentum, assembly GCA_025774065.1. NCBI lineage: Eukaryota > Viridiplantae > Streptophyta > Magnoliopsida > Solanales > Solanaceae > Solanum > Solanum ossicruentum. The sequence goes on along the minus strand of JAOTQR010092749.1, from coordinate 129,968 downwards.
GCTCCACCTTGTCTTGCTAGCACACAAGACAGGTCTTTACATAGAGCTCCACATCATCCCTCATTTGGGGACAATAGTAAGCTCGCTCTACGAGTGCCATAGTCCTCCGTACTCCAGGGTGACCTGCCCACTTCGAGTCATGGCACTCCTTGATGATTTCCTTCCTTAAGCCTCCCATTTCGGCACGTATACCCGATTTCCCTTGGTGAGGAGCAACCCATCGTTAAGCCAGAACTGGTGCGTCTTCCTATGACTTGCCAGGCCTAATAAATTTTTGGCTTGCGGGTCTTGCTCCAACCCCTCCTTTATACGGTCAATCATAGGGAAACTTGGGCTGGTGATGGATGCAAGTTCAGCCTTCTTGCTTAGGGCATCTGCAATGACGTTCCCCTTTCCTGGCTTATACTCCATCACGAAGTCGAACTCTGCTAAGAAAGCTTGCCACCTTACTCGCGTTGGTGTTAGCTTCTTCTGCTTAAGGAAGTAACTTGTGGCAACATTATTTGTCTTCACGACGAACTTGGTGTCCAGTAGGTAATGCCTTCATGTCCGTAGGCAATGTACCACAGTGGTCATCTCCTTCTCTTTGATCGTGTAGCGCTTCTCCACATCATTTAGCTTACAACTTTCGTAAGCCACTGGATGCCCTTCTTGCATAAGGACGCCTCCCAGGGTAAAGTCTGAAGCGTCCCTCTGCACCTAGTAAGGTTTGGTGTGGTCAGGCAAGACCAACATCGGCTCCTTGACCACGACTGCTTTTAGTGCTTCGAATACTGCATGGCACTTCTCGTCCCACTCCTAGGTTCGGTTCTTCTTTAGTAGATCTGTGAGGGGAGCAACTATAGCAGAATAGCCCTTGATGAACTTCTGATAGTAATTGGCCAACCCAAGGAAAGATCGAAGTTCGAGGACCTTCCTTAGTGGCTCCCATTCTTGTATAGTTCGGACCTTGGACTCGTCCATTCGCAGTTTGCCCTCTTCAACTATGTGTCCCAAGAAGGAGACTTCTCGTTGAGCAAAGGCGCATTTCTCTTTCTTCACATACAGTTGGTTCGCCCGGAGTACTTGGAAGACTTGTCTTAAGTGATTTATATGATCCTCCAGAGTGTTGCTCTATATGACAATGTCGTCCAAGTACACCACCACAAACTTATCCAAGAATGGTTGTAGGACACGATTCATGAGAGTGCAAAACGTTGCCGGCGTGTTTGTGAGTCCACAGAGCATAACTAGGAATTCGTACGAACCATACCTTATGACGCAAGTAGTCTTCGGTTTGTCTCCCTTGGCAATCCTGACCTGGTAGTATCCTGACCGTAGATCTAACTTGGTGAACCATCGTGCTTGCTCAAGTTGATCAAAGAGATCGGCAATGAGTAGGATCGGGTACTTGTTTTTGACTATGACCTTGTTGAGCGCCCGGTAGTCGATGCACAACCGGAGTGATCCGTCATGCTTCTTTTGGAACATAACCGGGGCTCCATATGGCAATTTTGATGGACGAATGTACCCCATGTCCATCAATTCCTTCAATTGCTTCCGCAATTCTTCAAGCTCCGGAGGCGCCATGCGGTATGGCACTGCCGCAGGCAGAGTGGCACCTGGTACCAGCTCTATCTTGTGGTCCACCTCCCTCTTTGGTGGCAATCTCTTTGGCAGCTCGGGCGGCATCACATCCTTGAACTCCTCCAAGATGTGCTGGACTCCTAGGTGCAGGGCTTCGGCTGGAGGAACAACAACTTCTTCCTTCAAGGCTACAAGGTAGGTTGGCTCCTCCTTTTTGACTCCTTTGACGCTGAGATCATTTTCTCTTGGAGTTGGGTTTCCCTCTCTAGTGGGACTAGATGAGTGTTTCCCTCCTCCAAGATACATAGTGAGTTTGCTAAGAGAATTGGGACGGCCTTGACTTGGTCTATGAACTCAATACCCAAGACAAGTGGATAATCGTCCATGGTCACGATGGAGAAGTTGATATGACCGTTCCGATTTCCTAAGCTTACGTTTACGTTCCTGGCAACACCAAAGGTCTCGGTTGGTGCAGAATTGACTCCTTTAAGCCAACCACGTCCCTTCTCGAACTGGATGCCCATCTTCTTGGCTTCCTGAAAGGTAAGAAAGTTGTTGTCGGCTCCCGTGTCAACTAATGCCTTCACGGTGTGCCCTCCAATCTTGGCTTTAGCGAGCATCCTCCCCTTCTTCTCATTCTTAGGCACCTCCACCTTTGCTTTGATTGAACTGAGGAGTTGTAGTGCCCCCATCTTTGCCGCCTCCTGCTCGTGTTTCTCAATCAAGGCCGATAGTTTGCTCTTCTTGGGGCATTCCCTCGCCTTGTGCGGCCCCTCACAAAAGAAGCAACTAATCGGGGGTCTAACCTGGTGCTCCTTGGGTCCCTGCGGCTTTTCTGTTGCCTCCTTGCCTCGATGTGGGTCTCCCTCACTCTTTTCCTTGCCGCCCTTGTCCTTTGGTTTAGGTTTCTCCACTTTCATAAACTCAATAAGGGACTCGGCAATGGAGATAGCAGTGATCAAGTCTTGAGCCCCTCGTCTTTGGATCTCAAGCCTAGCCCAATGTTGCAACCCATCTATGAAGGCAAAGAAAGCTTCCTTATTAGGATAGTCAGGGATCTTAAGAAGTACCTCGGTAAACTCCTTAACGTACTCCCGGATGCTTCCCTTGTGTTGTAGTCGCCTCAGCTTGCCACGAGCCTCCTCTTCAACGTTGCTGGGGTAGAATTGCTTCTTGAGTTTGGCCTTGAACTCTACCCAAGTGCTGATAGAACAAGTGCCTCTTTCAATGTCCCCCTATCTCCTTCTCCACCATACTATTGCGGTATCTTCTAGGTAGAGACTGGCTATATCCACCTTTAGGGCTTTGTCGGTCATGGCGAGCACCCTAAAGTACTGCTCCATGCTCTAGATGAAGTTATCTAGTTCCTTGGCATTCCTCTATCCTTTAAAAGACTTGGGTCGTGGAACATCCAACTTGGAAGGGATAGTCCTTACCTCGGACGTACTCGCAGTCCCCTAGGCAAGATCCCTTTTGCACAGGCTAAGCTCCTCCCCCGTGTTCTCCAGCTTGCGCAAAAGCCTCCCTAGCTCTTCCCGCATTGAAGAAATCTCTACCTTATGTGTCCCCTCGATGGCCTTCACGCTGTTGAGACATTGAGCTAGGACTTGGTTCATGGCGGATTGCATCTCCTCCCACAATCCGTCTAGGCCTTGTTTGACCTCATCGAACTTCTCATCAGCCTCCTCGAACTTTTCCTGCCCGTCAGCTATGGCTAATTCCAGCTTGGCTAGCCGTTTCTCCATCTCTACTGTGGCCTCCCTGGAGCGAGACCTCTGGCCCCTGGATTTCTCCTTGCCAACTTGGGTGATCTCACTGACCTCCTCCATTTGTCTTGATGCTCCGACGGTCTACGAACCTTGCACTCTGATACCAACCGTCACGGACTTGGTCGTACTTCCAACGAACCGTCCGGCCTAGCAAATTTTCAACGCTCAAGTTGCTAGTCAGCCTAACTCCCGATGCCTAACAGAACTTAGAAAGACTAAGCTTAAGAAACTTTACGAGGAACTTGGAAACTTTGGAGGAACAAAGAAATAACTCTTTATTAGAGAACTAGAAAGCTTTACAATGCTTTGCTTGATTGATTGTTGATTTCTTGATGGTGAAAAAGAGAAGCCTAAGGGGGTATTTATACTAGTCCCCTTCCTAAATGGACGACTAAGATCACTTTGATCCAATGGCTACAATTGCTAGCCTAGAATCTTCCTACAAAAATATCTAAGATATTTACATGTCAAGACTAGCCTAGAGTCTTCTAGAAGCTAACAGGGCCTTCTTGCAAGCTCTACACGTTTTTAAGGAATTCTAGAGAATTCCGGAATGCTCCTGCCAGCTGTGGACATTTTTAAGACATATTTTGAACAGAATTTGACCTGCTTGTCACAATTTGCATTAGATGTATTCTAGTGAACGAAATATGTGTGACTTAAAGGGGCTTGTTCGTAATAGAAACAATCCCGAAGGATGCATAGTAGAGGGTTCTAAAGATGTACAGTGTTTGAACTTTTGCCCAAGATTCCTATCCGATGGGGGTGAAAAAAAGATTTAATAGATACCAAACTGAGGGTGATGAGGATATTCAAACAGAGGAAGATGAGATTTCACCTTTATTTCCTAAGACCGGTCATCCAATTGGAAGTGAGAATAAAAGAAAAGGCAACACTTTTCATATGGAGCACATTGAGTGGTCTAAAGCTCATTGATATGTTTTGTTCAATACCGGAGATGAACAAGTAGAGACATTAATAAAGTAAGATAAGATGGTCATTTGAAAACATCATTTATATGTTATGATAATATATTTCGAATTTCCTTAATAAATACATATTGATTAAAGTCAATTCATGCTTGTAGGGAACATAAGACCTTAATTGATAATCGTACTAGAGGAAATGCATGGGTAAAAGCACAGATCCATAGTAGAGAGTTTTGCTATTGGTTTAGGAACAAAGCTACAAATCATGAAGTGTCCAATCACTTAAGATGGCTAGCTAAAGGGCCTAAGTTTGTGGCAAAAAAATATATTGGATATTTCATTAATGGATATGAATTCCATACAAAGACACGGGATGCCCCTTGCAAGACTAAAAATAGTAGAGTGACTTTATTAGCAACAACAGATAGTTTTGCTAGTGCTAGGGACCAAAATCCTGTCGATGGAATGGTTATCTATTATGGTGTTATTCAGGATATCATTGAGATTGATTATTGGGGTTGTTTTATGTTGTGCTTTTCAGATGCGATTGGTTTCATAATGTAGTTGATGAATATGGCTTGACTCGGGTATACTTCAACAAAAAATGTAGCACAAATGATCCTTTTGTGCTGGCATCTCAAGTACATCAAGTTTTCTATGTGGAAGACCCGATTGAGAAAACTGCTTATTATGCAAGAAATAAAGTCCCAGTGGATTTGTATGATTTGGAGGAAGAGAATCGTCCTAATATTGAAGAAACATTTTGGAGGGCCACTAATGAAGATATTGGTCCATCAGAAAGATTACTCGATGAAGATATTAGATGGTCAAGAGATGATCTCCCAGTTGATATCATTGATGTGCCTGCCTTGTCACAACATTCACAAGATGTAACCATGGAAGAATCCGAAGAAGAGGATGACTTTGATGATACTAATTGGGATTGGATGGAGGCTGATGATTGACAAAGTATATTTTCAATGAGTTCATATACATTCTCTTCTTCATTTTATAGTGAGTAATAAATACTTTTGAGTTGCATTATAACAATTAGGAATGTTGGCTGGACTATATTTTATCTTTTCTTCTATTTCTATTAACTTGATTTTGTTTCAAGTTGTCTCTAAATTTGTTCAACTAAAGTAATATCTGCATGTGCTACATATATATATAAATTGTTAAATTCATTATGAAATCTTTCTTTCTGGCCCTTCATTTATTCTTTTGAGATTAGTAGATTAATGAAGTCTTTTTTCTCTTATTCATTTTTAGTATTGCTTTCTAAATTTATTTGAGGAATTTGCAACTTCTCAGTGGAGCGACAAATCTCCAGGTTCTTATCACTTTCTTTACGTTATTCTCGTTTTTGTTTATTTACTGCTGCTAGATGCCTAATTTCTGTTTACCTATTGTGAATTCAATTAAAGGTTGCTGACTTATTGTGAATTAAGATTTTTTAAAAGGTAATATACTTTATATATCCACATATAGGAACGCTACCTCAAAAAAATCTGCAGCACAAATGAAAGCCTCTTCTGTTTAGTTATTGTGAATTCAGTTACCTAATAACTGCTAGAACCTACAGTTACTGATGTTGTGTTACAGTGAATTCATGGGGACAACGTTTGTGTAATTGAATTGGCTTTCTTGTGGGTTAAAAGGGACAACGTTTGTTTAATGGGGTGTTATTCATCTTGTGGGACTATTATAAGTTGTAAGGGCTGGGATGCTCTCCAAAAGCTCCCTGATTGGATTTTTGCGAAGTTGGTGAGCTAACACGAGGAGAACAATTTAGACAAATTCAGGATTTATCAAGTTCAAAACCACAAGAAATCTGTTGAAGACCTCCTTCATGGTTTTTTCCTTCCTTAAAACTAGTTTGTTCCCCGGATTCAGTTTTGAGCTTGAACTTTAAACAAATAGAATCAGATTAGTTTAAATCTCTCAATGTCTTCAATCTCAGTTATCATTCGAAATTTCTGCTGCTGTCTAAAAAAAGTATTATCACCACCATTGGATTTCAAGTTTTCTCCTCTTCTAGTACATGTTTCCAGTCCTTACATTTCGATATGTTTATCGAGGAGAAGAAAAGTTGAGAATCAAAGGAAGAGATTCATGTACATATCTATTTTTTTTTGGTTTGGAGATTATACAGAGAGAAACTTGTGCCTTTAGTCCTTCCTTACTATGAATGAGCAAAATGATAATGGGATAGTACTGAATCTCTAACTTGCTGTCTCACTCTTTTGTTTTGTCAGGTGTTGTATGTAGATAATATATAAGAAGCAGCAGTTTGATCACTTTGGTTCTAAAGTAGCTGACTGTCATAGGAGATCAATGTCAAAATTATCTAGAGAAGTCAAATTAGCATACAAACTTTTGATCTGTTCTTTTATTGTCATCTCACATATGAGTTTCTGATTATCAGAGTGCCTCATGTCAAGTGTAAAATTGTGAATGATTTTATTTAGACGAACAGTGCTTAGATTCTTTTTAGCGATATTTACTCCCAAAGTGTGGTAGCTCCTCAATACCCAAGCTGGACCTTTTATTACATCAAGGACACCTAATGTTGTTTACTATTGTAGATTCATGGCTATTGACTGTAGAGATTAACGTTCTTTTTTCCACTGCACCAATTTTTAGTAGAAGCCTTAACTTTGATAATATACTCTTTCAATCCTCTCCTTCCCACCAAATCGTTCTTTTACTACAATTGAGAATTGTAATCAGTCAATTTCTTTTTAGTGATATTTACCCCCAAAGCGTGGTAGCTCCACAATACCCAAGTGGAATTCATTGGTGTTCCAGATATGTGCAGAACTACTTTTTTCTCTGGTTTCAGAATTCAAAACAAAGGTGATCGTAAATTGTTACTCACTTATAGTGCCCCATCCACATCTTCTTTTGTGAGGTTCCAGCTTACTGTGACTGGAATTGAGCAGCAACAGATGTGGAACAGAGACGAGGGGAAACAGAACACTTTACAGTCTAGGCCAGCAGGTGGTTGTGACTTGTATAACTTTTGTGGGAATTTCGCAGAATGTGATAAACAAGAGGAGATGGTTTCAGATTTGATGAAATCAACTATGTAATGTGAAATAAACTTTTGTAGCTTGACTAGTAAAACATTCTAAATATGCTCTTTCCAATGTGAACCATCAGTTTTAATTTCTTTTCTTGTCTAAGGTTGCATTAGCTTTATTTCATGGTGTTGGCGTCTTCTGTTGCACAATGATTTCTTTGTTTATTACATTTCCATCTTTCTAGTAGTAAGACTATTTTCAGTTTCAAATTTTTCTTATGAAGAGTATGTTATTTGTATGATCATTGTGATTCTAGTTTAGTGTAGCTGCACTCTGCTAGAATTTTTAACTTCTTCAGTCTTATTGTACTCAGGTTTTGGTAGTCATGAGTCAGCAAGAGTCTTCGAAAAGAAACAAAAAAGCAAAAAATAAGACATATGCTAAGCCTAGATCTTTATCATTCTTGGCAAATAAAAAACGACGGTTATTGACAACAAATGAAATTGTTCAAGCTATTGAGTCAGAGAGAGGACAACTGCTGAAACTAATTGAAAAACAACCAGTAGTACCAGAATCTGAAGTAAATGCATAATCTGTCGAGGAACAATCTTTTGAGCAGCAACCTGTTGAGGATCAAGTACAAATGAATTCCGTAACAACTCCAACAGATGAACAACCTGAAGAACAAGGTAACATATAAGCTTAGAAACTTACTTTATTCATCGATGATTTCTAATTTTGTATGTTTTCCGATAGCTGAAGGTGTTTCCACTCAAAATAAGAGAGGTAGAATGCAAATGCCTAAATTTCATAGTCGAAAAGAGCGTAAATTGATCCTTCTAAATAGGTTAAACCAGCCGGTTGGTCCTACTGATGATGTTGTTATTGAGTTGAGTAGCTTCCTAGGCACATTGGCTAGAAATGCAACACTTTGCCCATTTGATATATTTGATTGGAGGAACATGAAAAGCAAAAAGGATTTGTGGGATTATACGAAGGTTTGGACTTTCCAATATTTACTTATTTGTTAAGGTATCTTGCTTCTATTGGTAAACTAGATGACGCCAAATTGTAGGAGAAATATATTATTCCTGAAGATATAAAAAAAGGGACCTTGGTAACAATTCGAGAAGCTTGGAGAAGCCATAGACGTGAGTTGAAGAGGACTTATTATGACCCGTATGACAGTGATGAAGTTCGAATGGCAAAAAAGCCGGGTCATATTCCAGAATTTCAGTTAGAGCTTCTCAAATATTGGAAGTCTGATAAATTCAAGGTAAAATACATTTCAATATCTCAATTTTTTAGCTTATCCTTTTCCTGATCTCTTTTGTGATATCATAGTTGCTGCAACTTTACTTTTTCTTTTACTAAAAATGGCAAGGAACATTATCCTTACACAACGAAGAAAAGAATTCCAGCTGAATGATTAGTAGTTGGACATAATTAGTGTGGACTCGGCGAAAGCTCACTGTTGATGATTGTGACTGCACCTTATTTTATACTGTTCTATTTTTTCTTAAACTTGAAAGGATGATACAAATAAGCATGCTATGTACTCTATTTTACTATCACAGGAGATATTTGATTGAGTTTGAATACCAAGTATTTTAGTATGTTTTAATTTCAGCTGCTTGAGATTAGAAGGCAAAATATCTCCAAATAAAATGTTTTGTGGTGTTTCTATATTTAGTGTCTCCAGATCTTCTAGAAAATTGAGAGAATCAAGAATAGCAGACCATCCATGATGCACATATCTATCTAGTATCTTTAGCTTTTTAAGATGGGAGTTCTTATGATTTCTGCAACAAAAGGAGAGTGATGGAGATAAAGTGTTTGCAGGTTGTTGAGAAACAGAGGATGTTATCCAATATTATTATTTCTGCCTCAAGAGGATTACTTACATACAGTGGCCATCCAATATGGACATGTCTTAACTGTCATTCTCCAGATATCTACTGGGTGCTTCAACTCTTTGTTAAGAGTTAGAAGAATTATGCTCTCTAGATTTCTCAGGTTGGCTAGGGAAAAACCTCTCTCAATACTTGCAGCAACATAGCTCAAATGTACAAGTTGAGATATTACCAAGAGAACCTGGAATGTTTATTTGCAGCAGTAAGCAAATAGAACCTGGAATGTTACTACAAATTGATTTTAGCTTATGCCGATTTTGAATGCCATTACAACTTTATCTAATACACTATGTAGTATTTATATGCCTTATGTTAGCATTATTGATTCATTTATTTGCAGAAAATGTCTGAAACAAATACCAGGAATCGGAAAAAGCTGAAGAATCCACACACTGCAGGCAAAAGGAGTTTTGCTTTAATTAGTAATAGATTGGTGTGTTCTCTTATTTATTATCTACTCTTAATCTATCATTTAAGCAATATTTGATATATGTTTACATGTGGTAGGAAAAAGAGAAGGAAACTGTATCATCTAAGGAACTCTTTGTGGTCACAAGAACAAGAAAACCCAGGCATCTGTACAAGGCATCGAATGAGGACACAACTGCGAAAATTGTACGAATGGTACTATATCTTAAAATTTGTTTTATTAAGGTCAATCATTTATTTAAAATTTATACAAGACTAAGATGGTTGGTTATGCTTTGTTAGGCTGAAATGGAGGAACTTTAAACACAAATGAGCGCAAATGGTCACTCTCTTGATGCATTTGCAGCTGTTATGGGCTCTGAACATCCAGGACGCCTAAGATTATATGGAGCAGGGGTTACAAAGACCACTTTGAAAGAAAAAATTTGCAATTCTGAGCCAATTTCAAATGCAACAAATGATGTAGTTCTACATATGCAAGAAAGGATTCAAAAAATGGAGAAACAAATGGAAGATCAAAAGAGAACCATGCGACAAGAAGTTATGTCTGAAATAATTTCACAACTTCAGCGTGCAGGATTAATTGATCCTAACATCTTAGCAGCATTGTCCATTCCTTCTCCAAGAGAAGCTACTTCTGCACAAGCAGCTGAGCAAGGTTAGTTATTCTCTGTTTGGCACTTTTTTTAAAAGTATATTATTGACTACAAGATGCTAGAACTTACTCCTCTCTTGCACTTCGAGCACCTCAAATGCTTGTTCCTTAGGCATCACTGTTTGAAGAGTCTTCTTATTTCTATATTATTCTTCCGAGTGTCCATATTTTGCAGTATTTGCATAGTGTTGGCTCCAGTAGTTGAAGTCCGGAGCAGGTAGTCGAATCAACTTGATTTGCCCATGAGTTTGGATAGCTGGAAGTTGAATTTCATATTAGGACTCCACTTGATTTACCGATGATTTAGGATTGTTGGAAGTTAAAATTTTACTAGCTGGTTGGAGTTTTCTGCAACATCTCTTTCCACTGCATATATAATTACTTTATGAGCCTCCATGTTGCTTTATGAACCTCAATAGTGTACAGTTCCATGTGTACAGTTCTTTCGAGTGTCCATATTTTGAGTATAAATACATAATTACTTTATGAGCCTCCATAGTTGTTGACAGTCCTCAAGTTGAGTAGAATGGCATCCTATTCTAACACAGTTTTTGAAGCGTGTTTTTGATTTGTATTCAGAATTTGGTGCTTGAGTTCGCACTTTTGTGTAGTTTCCTTATTGAATGGGGGGTGGGGGGCTGTGGACGCAGAAAGATAAGAGGTGCACAGGATTAGTGAACGGGGTTGCAACATGCTGTTTCCATACAGCAGTTTGTACTGAAAAGAAGAAATAATGAAAGCATGGATGGATTATGCTGTAGTTTCTATGCTCTGTATCATGTTATATTTGAAATTGATGCTGATGTTCTAGCTATTTCATCTGGAAAATTAATTTATTGATTTCTTATTTGTTCAGCATATTTAAAACCGGAAACCAATAAACCGAAAAAATAATATATAAAATCGAACCGAACCGACCGATGCACACCCCAAACTTGAGCTACGCCTTGGGGGCGGATTTTGCATGGAAAATTTCTCACTTGAAGGAGAAATCACAACTTACCCCAGTAGGCTATTCCCTCGGATCTTCACTAAACCTTCAGCATATTTTATGGTTACAAACCAAAGGGGCAAACTCTAGCACCTTTCACCCTTTTGCTAGTTGCAACTACACCTTTCAAGATTACCCCAATCTTGAAAGTCTTTACAACTCGAGAAACAAACACCTAATACAAATTCTCTATGAATATAATAAAAAGTTACAATTTAAGTTCAAAGAATCAAACTAGAAAACTGAGAGATGTAATTATAAATGTTGATAGGAACAAGTTCTTTACCATATTGTTTGCTGACTCTTTATCACACAAAGAGACTTCGAATATGTTCTCTCTTTAAGTGCTCTCTTCTTGTTGTTTGGTTGTCTTCAATAAAGTCAATGTAATGCTTTATATAGGAGTAGGAATGGCCGTATTCTTCTCTAAATCAAGCAAGAATTGGTTCAAGAATCCAAGAACCTAGTCCTTCTAAAACTTTGTTTGAATTCACGCATCGGCTTCCACTTGTTTTCTCCTATATCCAAAGTTCCTTCTATGTGTGCAGATATGGTAATATTTCCATGTTCGTTTCTTGTTCCTTGATCCATGTGATTAGCCATAATCCCAATGCCTCAAGGAATCCTTCATACACTTAGAATCTGCTTTGCGCCTGATCAACAGTCCTGATTCCTTCAGTTCTTGCTTGTACTTCTGTAATCAACTCTTGCAGTAGACATGTTAAGGAATTGGTTGTTCAATAGTTATTGTCATAAACTCTTACCAGTCCTTATCCGGGACATGTTTAATATTTGGTTCTCGTATCATGTTTGTTATGTTTGTTAGTCATCAAAACTTCATATAGAGCATGACTCATGGCTCCTAACTCCTAGCTTTTAGCTGCTAGCTCAACAATATATTACAAAAGCCCTTTCAGTTTTATTTCTATTGAACAAGCATTCTCACACTGTGCTAAAATCAATATAGGGCATGCCTTGCTTTCTTGTTCTTCCAAGTTTTGTAGCCTTGTAGGAGTCTATTTCTGGAACGATAAAAAATTGGAACTCTCTTGTTTCTTTTGTTCATTTATGATTTGGTCTGTAAACTAGAACTCAGATACCCTAAATTTGTAATCTTATCCAATTTGGGTTGCTGTATCTGAATATTTGTCACTACAAAAAGTTATATGCCCCAAAGCCATGCATGTCAATAGTCCTACTTTAAAATATATGCAGGTGCTTAGTTACAAACAAGGGTTTATGCATCTATACTATTATTTCTTTTCATCTTGTAAAAGTGTACAGCAAGAAAGAATTCAACTGCATTATTCCTTGCCAATTTATTGGGATTGATTTATTCTATGTAGGTGATGGAAGTGAAGAAGGGGATGAAAGTGCTGCTGCTGATGTCTTTGCCTAAGAACTGACTTGACTTGCTATTTACTTTATCTATGTTGCAAAAACCCTTTATTTTTGAAGATAGTGCACGTATTTTCACCTTTTGTAATAGTTAAACAAACTTGTATTTTAATTTCGAAGATTGTATGTGGTGCACATATGTTTTGCTATATATCTTGAATTATTATTAGTAATGAATAGTCTCTTCCCGTGATCAATTTGTGCATTTTCTATTAGAATGGTTGTCATAATGGATCAGTAGTATATAAATTTGAATTGAAAAAAATAATGTAGCTATATCCGGAAAATATTGGTTGCATAAAACACTATTGCGACAGTTTATAACCATGTCATTATAGCATTAATTATACTTAGCAAAAACCGTGGCAATAGGGTATCTATGGCAACGATTAATGCAACCGAATCTAAAGACTACTACGATGGTTACAAAACCATGTTAAAAAGGTCTTTTGTGACGGTTCCTAACAGTGCCAGTATGACACAAACCGTTGGCAATTAATTATAGCAAAAATCGTAGTATCTATTGCAATAGTTAGAATAATCATCGCATAAACTCTACTGCGATGGTTTTGCACCGTACCAATAGAGTGCCAACCATAGGCAATTTACTATTGTCGAAACCGTTGCGATAGATAACCCTATTGCAACGGTTAATTGAATCGTTGGACTAAACCATGACAATAGCTCTATTGCTACGCAAGAACTTGTGGCGGCTATCTAAACCGTGGCCGTATGTGTATTGCAACAGTTTTAGTGGATATAGAAATGGTATATTAACCGTTGCAGTAGATCAAATTTCTAGTAGTTTGTAAGAAGTTCCATCCAGTGATTGCTACATGTAGAGGGGCATCACAAATTTGGAAGAATATATTGAAGGTTCGGGATGAAGTGGAACATGAAATATGATTGCAGCTTAAATCAGGTAATTCAAGCTTTTGGTTTGATAATTAGACTAAGCTAGGTGCACTATATTTCCTAGAAGACCAGCCAACATTAGATGAGAAAATGGAAGTCAGAGAGGTGATCAAAGACTGAACATGGTATAGGGAGAAGCTGTTGGGGTGTGTTTCTGATGATATGACTGAATATCTCATTGAAAAAAATCAACCCTAGCTTGAATTTAATGTGTGATAAGTCTCTGTGGAAAGGAAATACATCTGGACTTTGTACAGTTAAGTCAGCATATAGCATAATCAGGAGAAAGAGATCTGAACAGGAGTGGAATTCTAAAATCTGGAGCAAAGGAATGCCCTTTAGGATCTCATTTTTTTCTATGGAAGGTGCTTAGAAGAAGGATACTAACTAATGACATTATGAAAAATATGAAAATCAGTGTGATTTCCAAATGTTATTGTTGTGATGAAGGGAGGGAATAGACCGTGGAACAACTTTTTCTAACTTCTTCCATAATCCAAAAGCTATGGAAGTACTTTGCTTCTTATGCAGGATTCAATGTGGAGGGGATGCATTTACAGTAAATCATTCAGACCTGATGGAATCTGGACATGTCAAGTAAGGCGATGGCTAGTTCCATCCATAATTATATGGGAAATTTGGAAGAGAAGAAACACTAGAAAAAATGGAAAAGAATTCTCATTTGAACTGAGGGTGGATCAATGTCAAAAGATTATACAAACACTAGAAAGCATGGAAATTATTTGAATTGAGGGTGGATCAATGTCAAAAGATTATACAAACACTAGAAAGCATTGAAAAGAATACTCATTTGAATTGATGGTGGATCAATGTCAAATGATTATTCAATTTTTATTTATCCAAAGGTTCCCGTGGATAAGGGTGGTGCCTAGACAGTTGGTAGACATGCTGGAGAAGTTGAAGAATTACAAACCTGAATTGTACTATCACAAAGTGAGTTAGCAGCCTCTAGAGGAAGGATGGATAGCATGCAACACAGAGGGGGCAAGTAGAGGCGATCCAGGACAAAGTGCTTACGAATTTTGCCCCAGGAATCTAGAAGGAAACTTAATCTATGCAGAGGCTCAAAGCATTGAGATAACCACAAACTCAGAAGCTGAGGCTTTGGCTATCCTAGAGGCATTGAGGTATTGCAGAGACAAGAGCATCCAGCTGGTCAATATCCAGATAGATTCTAAAGTTATAAGGGAGGTTATCTCGGGTAAATATAGATGTCCATGGGAATTGGTGACGATAGTGGAGGAGATATAATCACTATATCAGTATATGACAGTTCAAGTTGTGCATATATTCAGCGAAGCCAATACTCTAACAGATAATATTGTCAGCGATGTGATACACACAACGGGGAAAAAGCAGTATAATGAGTTCACACAATTATCTAGCAAAAGCAGGAAGCTACTCAACATGGACAACCAAGGACTCCCTTATATTAGAATTAAAACAAGGCCCATACACAGTTCTAATGTTAGATAATTACAGGATGCATCTATGAAAGGACAGAAACACATTTACAATTCATGGAGCAGACATGTACAAAATAGTCATAACATACACAACTAGATTTGTACAAAAAATAGTTGACATTGTGGGAAAAAAAGGCTGCTATGGTGAAGTTAGTGCATCCATCAAAAAATAACAAGAAATAAGCATCAAAAAGAGAGATTCACAGTCAGGGATGAAGAGGAGATCCATGTGCTTCTAGAGGATGATGGACAAAGCACCAATTTCTACATAAAGGGGTGGAGGGAAGGCCAAAAGGTAAATGAAAATCATGAAGCACAGGATCAGAAGGAAGAAACACACACATCAAGCTTAATGGTGAGACAGACCTTCCTCTCCGCAAGCAGTAATGAATGCCATAGAGGAGCATCACAAGGAATGCTACAGGTGAGAAGGTTCAGTGTCACGACCCAGACCTAGGGTCTAGGAGTGACATGGCGAATGGGAAATCAATAGTTTCCAAACAAGCCTCAAATATTCATATTCACATTATCGGTTCAGAAGCATATACAAATAATAAAGACATAGTTCTAAGGGACGGGAAAGTAGGACTCACGCTATAGGGATGCCATAGGGAAAGGGTTTAGCATGGAATCACATAACGCGTAACACATATGACTAAGAGGTAGGTAAGTATGGCTCACACTATGGGGGGCAATTCGGGACTTAAGGTCATTCTGCACACACATAGAATCATTTCATATCAACATAATTCATTAGTAGTGATAAGCAAGATTCCATTACAACACTTAGCATAAAATGTTAAAGAGTGTAGTAGATGTCCAACAATGCCACTACATAGGATAGGTCGGGGGCCAAGACATACCCCGAGCTCACCCTCAAGTAAATAAAGAGATAAAAAGCACCACAAGTAGAAGGATGGTGGGTCGTCCTTGGAAGATATGACTCACCACAACTAGCAAGCTTGAGATCAAAACTAAACATCGTACGACAGATGGTCGTAGTCCTCGGTTCCTACATGGTGAGATCATGTAGGCAAAAGTATGCGTTAGTACGTTTGAATATACTAAGTATGCAGGGTGCAATGCATGTGACTTACCAAAAACCTACATACAATGTTAGATCACAACGACACATAATATAGAAAGAGTATATAGCAAGAAATGTAATATAACAAGATACTATGAATCTCATGATGCATGAAATGCATATGATGCTCATAAATAGTAGGGATATGACCTCAACCAACATGAGTAAGACCAAGGGAGCTATTACTTGGAATCCCATTGACATCCCCTCATCAGTAAAGAGGTGGTCTACTTGCTAAAGGTAAATCATACTTTACGTTATGGGAACATTGCCCATTTCGTATGAAACAACCCTCCTTACAGGAACATCACCCATTTCAGATAGGAATTTCAGATATAACATATCATGTCACGTTATACTTCACCTTACAGAAATATCATCCATTTCGTATGAAACAACCTTTCTTACTTGAACATCACCCATTTCGAATAGGATTCTTATAAGCTATGCAAGGCATATGGTTCAAGGAAAGAGAGAGTGCCCTCCATCCATTAGTGCTAAGTCGTCATCCTATAAGAATATCTATGCATATATATTTACATGCTTTCAAAAGAGATGCAAGTCCTACCAAATCATTTCCATGCATTCTTAGGCTTAAAAGTCAAACATTATTCACAATAATTCATACTTAGGCTCAAATATCAAATTATAATTCATAGTCATAGTACTCATGCATAGGAATAGTTCATTCAAATATACAAGATGGTGCAAGCACCCAAAATGTCCAAAGAGCCATAATAAATAGATATATATGTGATCACATTCTTGTTATAACCATAGTCTTATCATAATCATTTCATAAAACATAGTTGGGCTTAACCCACTTCCTAATTTTCATAAAATTCAATGTACATGAATGCATATGTCATGAATGATGTGTAAATAACATGGGTAATTGTGATTCAATTTAAAATCAATAATATAATATGAAATTGAAGTAAATATATAACTAAATCCACATTTAAACTATAATATAAATCATACATACACAAAACATGCTTAAAAGGGACATGCATGTTCAAATCATCATAATATGACTTAAAATAACTTAACATCATCAAGTATGTACAGCCCATCCATTACTTGAATCTAATAATTCAAAATGACAAAACCCCAAATTTAAAGTAAGCTTAAGTTCATGAAATTTACTTGAAAAGATTTGAGTCTCCTTGGTTGGAAGGAATCAAGGATCAAAACCCACATACTTTGACCCAATGAAGAAGTTTCAAGGGAAATTTGAAGAATAATTGAATTCGCTTTAATCCCCATGTTTGAATACACAAGAGTTCTTGAGAGGAGTTTGAGAGAGTTTTTCAAATGTGAGGAGTGAGTTTGAATATTAGGAATAGGGTTTAGGTCATTATTCCCATATCTAGTACTCTGGTTATGGATTTTGAGATGAAAGTTCCCAGGAAACAGCCTCTCTACCTCTATGAGGTAGAGGTAAGGTCTGTGTACATTCTACCCTCTACAGACCCCACTTGTGGGACTCCATTGGATATATTGTTGTTGTTGGGTTTAGGTCATTAGAAAGTCTTTAGATAGCATAGGAAGTCCCAAAAAGTCATTAGGATAAACCAAATTTATGAAAATGTCATTAGTGAGATGAGTAGAAAAATTGACTATCACCACTTCAAGGGAGGGTTCACGGGTCGTGTGGCACCATACGGTCCATGTACCATCCCGTGAACCAACACTTAGACAAACGTTCATGTTGAAGGAGGTTTTGAACCATAAACCCAACACTTAGAAAATTTTAAGCGAAAGTCACCCACACGGAAGGGCCACACACCTCATGTGAAGCTACATAGGTCGTATAGGTGCCTATATACCTACACTTGAAAAAGGTTTATTGATAAATTACGCGATGGTTATTCTATACTTAGAAAAGTTTTCAATTCGAAAGCTATACGGTTGGCCATACAGCCCGTGAACAATCACACAACTCGTGAAGGTGGTCGTGTGACTACACGTTGCTCCAAACGTGGATGTTTCAAGCTCAAGGCCATCACATGGTCTGTGAAGTGTCACACTGCCCGTGTTGGGTCCAAGTGTGATGTGCCTTAGCTAGAAACTCCACACCAAGGCTACACACTCAAAATTAAGGCCAAACATCCCTTCACTGGAGGCCACACGGGCCGTGTGACCTCACACGGACTATGTAGTATACCTTGAGTGATACTTGGTCCAAATTTTGCCAAAAAATGACATTTTCAATCTCTAAATAAGTCTTACAATGTCCGGGTCATTACATCATCTCCCCCTTGGGAATATTCACCCCCGAATGTGCAAGAACAATGCTTGAAAGGCTTAACTTAAAATATGAAACTTTCAAACACAAGACATAATGCATAGTTCACTATTTGAAAATCATAAAGTCATTAAAACTCATGACGAAACATATTCAAATCCTTCAAAACATCATAGAAATCATTTAATGTACTAGTAAGCATGTCTTGCCATAAGACTCAATAATTGAAAGGATTAGGACCACTTGGAAAGGAAGAACCTAATACCTTAGGCTTGAGTAGATTGGAAAAGATAGGGATATCGCTTCATCGTGTCCAACTCTCCTCCCATGTAGCACTCTCCACATGTTGATTCCTCCAAACCACCTTAATCGTCAAAATCTCCACCGGAACTTCCTTATAAGACAAGTTTTGTTCGATCTCAATACCTTTTAAGGGCACAATAGTACTAGGATCACCAACTAACTTTCTCAACATAGACACATGGAAGAACGGGTGAAGAGCTCAACTCTAGAGGCAATCCTAACCTATAAGCCACACTTCCAATTCACTCCAAAATCTCATAAAGGCCTACATACCAGGGACTTAGCTTACCCTTCTTACCAAAAAGCAACACACCCTTCATAGGGGAAACTTTTACATACACCCAATCTTCAACATGAAACTCAAGGTCCCTCTTCCTTACGTTCGAATAGGACTTTTGGCGACTTTGGGTCATCTTCAACCTCTCCCTAATCAACTTCACCTTTTCCATAGCCTCCAACAATAAATCCAGGCCAATCAAGGTTATCTCTCCCAACTCAAACCACCCCATCAGAGACCTATATCTCCTACCATACAAGACCTCAATAGATGTCATCCCAATGCCAGGATGAAAACTATTATTATAAGAAAACTCAATGAGTGGAAGGTGGTCATCCTAATTACCTTTGAACTCTAACACACAAGCCCTCAACATTTCCTCTAAGATTTGAATTGTCTTCTCGGCTTGTCCATCGATTTGAGGATGACAGGTGGTGCACAACTTAACCTTAGTATCACGTCCCCTTTGTGACCTCCAAATGTGAGAAGTAAATTAGGTACCATGATCTGATATTATAGACCTAGGCACCACATATAATCTCACCAACTCCCAGATGTACAATCTTGCATAATTTTTGGTACTAAAAATATTCTTGACCGATATGAAATGAGCCGACTTAGTCATCTGATCGATGATAACCCAAATAGAGTCAAATTGCTTTCACAAACCAACAACAAAGTCCGTATTCACATTTCCCACTTCCAAGTAGGAATCTCAATGTCTTGGGTTAACCCACCGGGCCTTTGGTTCTCTACCTTCGCTTGTTGACAATTAGGACACAAACTTGGCTATATCCTACTTCATACCATGCCACCAATACACTTCTTTCAAGTCTTGATAGATCTGAGTAGATCCTAGGTGGATAGAATAACGAGAGTTATAGGCTTGACTCATGATTACTCTCCTAAGATCATCCACATTTGGAACACATAATCGATCTTGATACCGAAGTACTCCATCTCCCCCTTGGGTGAAAATCTCTATATTCTTGTCGGCAACTAACTTCTTCAACTCAAACAAAGATGAATCTAGGTCATTCTTAGCATTTACAGCAACAACCACTGAAAATTTGGACCTATTTTGAACATGAATACCACTATCATCGGAATCGACCAACCCAACACCCAACCATGCCAACCGATGAACATCTCTTGCCAACTTCTTCTTCTCCTCATCAGCATAAGCTAGACTACCCATAGATAGTCTATTAAGAGCATCAGCTACCACATTCGCCTTGTCGGGATGATATTGCACACTCATGTCATAGTCCTTAAGAAGTTCCAACCATATGCGTTGCCTCAAGTTAAGATCTCTTTCGGTGAACACATATTGCAAACTCTTGTGATCGATGAATACATAAACATGTACTCCATACAAATAGTCTCTCCAAATTTTCAAGACAAATACCACCACCGCCAACTCAAGATCATAGGTTGGGTAATTATGCTCATGCACCTTCCAACTATCGAGATGCATAGGCTACCACCTTGCCATGTTGCATAAGGATACACCCCAACCCTATTCGAGGAGCATCATAATACACCACGAACCCATCTAAACCATTTGGTTGAGTCAACACCGGAGCCGACTTGACCTAATCCTTTAAGGTCTGAAAGCTTTTCTCACATTCATCTGACCACACAAACTTAACCTTCTTTTGGGATAATTTAGTCAACAGTGATATAATAGATGAGAACCCTTCCACAAAGCTCCAGTAATAGCCAGCCAACCTAAGAAATTACTTTTGAATATCTGAATGTGTCAATAGTCTAAGCCAATGCTTCACAGCCTCAATCTTCTTCAGGTCAACCTTAATACTATCACCAGACACCACATGACCAAGAAAGGCTACTTCACCCAACCAAAACTCAGATTTAGCATACAACTTCTTCTCCCTCAAAGTTTGAAGAACTAACCTCAAATGATTCATATGCTCCCGCTCGCTCGGAGAATCAATGAGAATATCATCAATGAAGATAACCACAAAGCTATCAAGGAAAGGCTTGAACATCTGATTCATAAGATCCATGAACACAGATGGAGTAGTAGTTAAACCAAATGACATCATCACGAATTGAAAGTGTCCATTCCTAGTTTGAAAAGCTATCTTATGAATATCACACTCTCTAACCTTCAACTGATGATACCCATAACGGAGGTCAATCTTTGAGAAATAAGTAGCCCCTTGAAGTTGGTCAAACAAGTCATCGATTCTAAGAAATGGATACTTATTCTTGATGGTCACCTTATTCAACTGCCGATAGTCAATACACATCAAAAGAGATCCATCTATCTTTCTTACAAATAACACCAGAGCACCTATGGTGATATACTTGACCTAATTAAACCTTCTCCAACAATTCGTTCAATTGATAAACAGTTAGTGTAGTTTTCTTCTCAGAAGTGACACTCATAACATTCAACACCTTGGTGAGCTCATCAACGAACTCCTGAGCATCCTCACCAGCTTTTGACCCAACAAACTCCATAGGATTCATTCAAGAATTCCTCAATCTAGAAGTGGGAGTGGGATCCCAAAGAAGGTTAGCCTACCTAGTTTGAGTAGTAACCACTTGGGCAAGCATAGCAAAGGCCGTACAGATTCACCATTAAAAATAGGCTCATCCATAGGCTCTTGAGGTGCTTGACCCTTATTAGCCAGAATCGGTCTGAGGGCTCTTCCTTAAGGCATCTTCTGTAATAGAGAAAGGACACCATCAAGTTCAGGAAACTAAACATATGATTTGTAGCACGACATAAGACATGAAGAAGTGAGACAATTCCTAGAATGTCATTATAGCCTCCCACTCATATGCAAGGTGCACTTTAAACCCATGAATAAGACGCTACTTGACGCAGCATGTTGGACTCCGAGGATCATTTACAAACCTAATGCTCTGTTACCATCATTGTCATGACCCGGACCTAGGGTCTAGGACTAACATGGAAAATAGGAACCCGAGGGTTTCCAAACAAGCCTCAAAGTATCCATATTCACATCATTAATTCAAAAGTGTATGCAAATAGTAAACACATAGTTCAAAGGGATGGGAAAGTAGGACTCACACTATAGGGATGCCATAGGGAAAGGGTTTAGCATGGAATCACATAACAAGTAACACAAAAAATTAAGGGGCGGGTAAGTATGACTCACTCTATGGGGGACAATTCGGGACTTAGGATCTTTTGGCACACATATAGAATCATTTCATATCAACATAATTCATGAGTAGTCATAAGCAAGATTCTAGTACAACACTTAGTATATAACGTGAAGAGTGTATAAGATGTCCAACAACGTTTCTAACATACGATAGGTCGGGGGCCAAGACATACCCGGGCTTACCCTCAAGTAAATAAAGAGATAAAAAGCACCATAGGTGAAAGGATGGTGGGTCCTACTTGGAAGATAAGACTCACCACAACTAGCAAGCTTGAGACCCGAACTAAATGTTGTACTATGGATGGTTGTAGTCTTCGTTCCCTATATGGTGAGATCATGTAGGCAAAAATATGCGTTAGTACGTTTGAATGTACTAAGTACGTGAGATTCAATGTATGTGACTTACCAAAAACCTACATACAATGTTAGATGACAAGGGCATAAAATATAGAAAGGGATATATAGCAAAGAATGTAATATAATAAGATGCTATGAATCTCATGATGCATGAAATGCAAATGATGCTCATACATAGTGGGATATGACCTCATCCGACATGAGTAAGACTAAGTGAGCTATTACTTAGAATTCCGATGAAATCCCCTAATTGGTAAAGAGGTGGTCTATTTGCCAAAGGTAAACCATACTTCACCTTACGAGAATATCACCCATTTCATATTAAGCAACCCTCCTTATGGGTACATCACCCATTTCAGATAGGATGTACACATATACCATATCATATCATATTATACTTCACCTTACGAGAACATCACCTATTTCGTATGAAGCAACCTTTTTTACAGGAACATCACCCATTTCAGATAGGATTCTCATAACCTATGCAAGGCACATAGTTCAAGGAAAGAGAGGGAGCCCTCCATCTATCGATGCAAAGTATTATCCCACAAGAATACACATATGTATATATTTACATGCTTTCAAAAGAGATGCAATTCCTACCAAATAGTTTGGAAATAAAGAGGAGGTGGTAGGTTGGAATGAAAAGGACAAAATTGTCTAGAAAAACCTATTAATTTGGAGCTAAGATATTTGCTAAAGGAATAGGCCTTCGGGTCAACATGTAATCAAGATTTTTGTTTCTATTTTTTAGATTAATAAATGGAAAAACTAAGCTTATACTCCTTTAAAGCAAAACGTTACATTCTTATACCCCTTTACGTTTTGTTCCCCCATACTATTAAGATTTTACCCCCCTAAAATTAAAATTCACGTGCTGATATCATGTTGGCATCAACACCTGCTTGTATAATATACCAATAGGGTATACATATACCAAAAGGATATCACAGATGATTAAACTCAATCATATATGATATTATTATGGTATAAACATACCGACAAAGTATATAATGAATATATTTTCTACTAATTTAGAGTTTAATAATTTTTTTATTTATTTCTTAAAAAATCCTATATACAAATTGGGTATCAATATACTCTTAGAGTATAACAAAGGACTATGATCATTCTATATGATACCCTTGTGGTATATATACACTGCCAGAGTATATTTCATAATATTTATGCTAACGTCAGCATGATGTCAGCACGTGAAACCATGAAGAGTCACCTATGACCCATAAATATGGCCTCATAGATGCCCCCATAACTTAATATTTTTTTATAAGTTGAGGCACAGGTACGAACCTTTCCATGGACCGTACTTCATTCTATGAGCTGTAGAGTGGGTTTCATGGTTTGAGGTTCCATAAAATCTACATTCTGGATCTTGAACCACGATTAACAATATGATCCATAGAAAGGTGTTTTGTAAATCCTAGGTCCAATTTCTGGTAACTTAATTTTTGGACACCTTTATCTATTAGAGGCCACTGACGGCCCGTAAGTAGAACCACGACCCGTAGATGAGATTTCATGGTTCCCTTCGATAGTTTTAGTGAACGGTAATTTTGTCTTTTCCCAACCTTTTAATTAAAACCTACAATGTTATGTACTTGATTTGGACCCTTTATCAGTACCTTAGGTGTATTATCCTTCATTATACACTTAGAGAACTAGAGAGCATTAAAGAAGGGAGAAAGCGAAGGTTTGAAGTTCAAGCTTAAGTATCGTCAGAGAGTTGATCATTCTCTATAATTCGAGGTATGTAAGGCTTCCTAAAGCATAGGAATGAGTCCTTCCACATGACCTTTCATTTACATAGGTCAAGTTTATGTATAAGAATTGAGCATTGAAAATCTTATGATCCTAGTCTGAGAGTTGCTTGCATTTACTTTGACTTTTATGCATATTTATGAATGAATCCATGAGTTATATAATGGTCATATGAAATTGTTGTATAAAATTTGCATTCAGTTCTATGAACCATGTGTATAACCCTTGTTGAATTAATTAGGGCGAGACTCAACAGAATAAAGTGGTTGTTGTCAACAAATAAAACCTAACAAAGGTTAGAGTCGAACCCACAGGGAATACATAGACTCAAGAGAATTTACCAATTTGCAATCCGAATGATTAACCAACTTATTTCTCCATGGGGGGGAGGGTTTACAATAATCAATAGAAAATATAACTAAACTAACTATCACAAGAGAGAAGTCAATATGGAGAGAAAGTAGGGTATTGTGTTCCCCATGTTCCCCAACTCAGTATCACAGGATAACCTAATTCTTTTCTAGTGTATAGCATGTAGAATGATCATTCATGTTCACCAAGCCTTTTGGTAAAAGGTAAGAGGTGAATTTCACTATGCGACTTGACCCATCTCCATAGTATGCATTACTAACCATTACCTATTAGTCCTAGTACGATCTCCCTTTGGCCCAGTTTGCTTGATTAGAGGAGAACACATCAATTGAATTCTATTAATTAATCTCTTTTCTTATTCATCACTACCTTGGTACAATCAGTAACACTAGGCGAGTTCTAATATTGGATATCACTAGAAAACATGCAAAAACAACACAATTAACTAATACATACATATACGCCTTCCAAGAATCATGAATTATCTAATTTGCTTTATTAGTTCTTCCTGGTTCCCACAACCCTAGTTGTGGATTTAGCTACACATTGCTATGTGTGGATGTAGGAATTATGAATTGAGAAGACATAATTAAACACTTACACAATAGTATTAAGAACAAGCAAAATCTTTCTTAGATATAGGAATTATGAATTGAGAAGACATAATTAAACATTTACACAATAGTATTAAGAACAAGCAAAATCTAACTTCAATAAGAATTACAAGCTTCAAGGTAAAATTAAATCACAAGTGTTCTCCATTTTTCAGAGATAATGTCTTCAAGAGGTCGAAGGGGTGCTGCCTCTGTTTCTGGTCAACTCCTAAGAGATGAGTCATCCGAGGATGAGTAAACAATTGAAGAGATGAATGTGCACCCTAACCCTGAAGCTAACATACTTTTAACACGATCCCAATCAACCAGAGTACTGATGGAAGTGGATAGCTCCTCCCAGTCTGATGGGGAGGGTGAAGAAGATGGGTCAGATGATGATGACTCCACTTCTGAGTCTGGTTCTCTTGAAGTGTCTCAGGCTCAACCATAAGAGAACACTCCTCTACAAATAACTTATTCTACTTACACCATCACCTCCACTGAGCTGCAAAACACAAGATAGTGTGTTCCTGGAGTGAAAAAGATCTATGATAAGGGACTGCAACTTAAGAGTCAGGGTACACTACTGCGAAGATTTCATGAGCAAGGTTGAATGACTCAGGGTTGAAAGGTGTGCCAGGTTTAGAAGTTGATGTTGACTGCCATGGGTTAGGATGGTTATCATAAGTGCTGGGAAAGTATGCCCCTTTCCTGGTCTGAGAATTCTATGCCTTTTATTATGCGATTGTACATGGTAACCTTCCGAGGCTCATGAAGCCCATTGATGCACCACGATTGAGTGAATTCATGGTTAGAGGTAAGGTTGTCAACATCTCAGCAGAGACTATTCAAAGGGTGCGATTTAGACCTAATTATAAAGTCCCACACTCCACAACAGAATATGATCATAGGAGGGCAGAAATGAGGAAAGCAGTTAATCGAAATAATGCCTGGCTGAGAACGGAGTTATTGAGGTGGATAGCATGCCAAATTTGCGAGGAAGATGTTGAGCCGATTTGGGTTACAAACCATGCTAAACATATCCGAAAGGCCCATCTTTCATTTAGAGCAAAGTTTGGTGGTCTATTATCCAATGGCTCATCAAACCCATATTCACGCATAATGTGATCACATTGGAGAGAGCCGTGTTGTTAGCGAGCATCTTGGTAGGGTATGAAATTGATTGTGCTCGCATTATTGCAGAACAAATTCATGAGTCAGTGGTCCACACTCAATAAGCATTGCTATTCCCCATTATGATTCATAGATTATGCAAGGAAGTTGGTGTGGGGGTTTCTCTCCACTTGGATCCTTATGTCGAGGCTTTGCTAATGATTAACCCCAGCCTAATCAAGGCTGATGAGAACCCAATAGTACTAAAGATAGCTATTCCTCTAGCTATCCCAGAGCCATTCCCAATGAGGCCTTAGATTCCAGTTTTGCCTTTAGCTAGTATCGGCACTACTCTGACTACTACAGAGCATACACCAGCGGTTGAGAACGAGTCTACACCATCTTCCAATATTTCAGCACCAATAACATCTACTTTATAGGTTGACCCTCTTTTGTCTATTGTTGCATTTCAGGCTTTATTACGTAGGGTGGCTGTAGTAGAGGGTAGGTTACATGAGTTGTCAGGATGGGTCCGACCATTGATTGACCAGACTGTTCAAAACTCCGAGGAGAGGATGAAGGCATTTTCCAGAGATTTAGTTGATGAGAGAATCTGAGAGGTGGATGCACGGGTCGATGCATTTAAGATTAGAGTCCATAAGAGCCTTGAGGGAACTAAGCCTATCAACGTGAAAGCTATTGTTGAGGAGTTGGTGAAGTTCAAGGATGACTTATTACAGGTGTTGGCAGCCCCTGTTCCAACCCCAGAGGTAGACCAGTTTATTGGCTCACCGACCTTCCGGACACCTGTGGGAAGAGGACCCTTGAGTAGAGTGATGACCCAAAGTCGACCCCAAAGAAGTTGAGACAGGAGAAGCCCATACCTGAGGTAGTGGTGTAGGAGTCTCTTTTGTTGATGGTTATTTAGAGAGAGCGACCGCAGTATACCCACCTGGAGAGGGTACTTCTGATACTGCTGCAGAGGAGAGGCAGCCTGAGGACCCCACAGACTGGCCAGAGACCAGTGCTTGATGCACCATGATGTTTGAATTCTTTTGACCCGAATTCTTATTTGTCATGTTGGATACTTTGTTAACTTTTTAGACAATCTTTTTATTATGTTGGTTTTTGGTTATGTTTAAATATTTTAATGTTGGATGTTGTTTTTACTTATACTTTGGATGTTAATTTTTGTTTTTTAATAGATGTATGTATATATTGCTATATTATCGTGTTTTGTTTTCGTTCTTGTTTTTACTCTGAGGACAAAGTATCCTATTTTGGTGGGGAGTGAGAAGTTATGGATTAAGGTGAAGTCTGAGTAGGCTCATGTCCATAACTTCCCCTATGTTTGATCCCAAGATTTTCTTTCCATGCTTATTTTTCCTTGTGGATGGTTACTTTTTTGTTGAACCGACATATTTAGGTAGTGTAGATAATGGGTAAATTCACATAGCGTTATCTATTAGCATATAGATAATTTTTAGTTGTGTTTTTAGTGTTTTGATGAAAAATTGGGTAGCCTCAAAATTTTTGAGATTGTGATTATTGATGCATTCATACATTTTTTAGTATTTGGCAATGTGTTCTGATATTGTGAAGGTAAGCTGAGACTGAAAACATGACCTGTGAGTGTATACTTGATTGTGTATGAAATTTCTATGTGTGTTGTAAGCTTATTTTGCTACATTCATGCATCTTGTATGGCCCCAAAACTTTCCTTGTTACTCTGAAATTTGTTAGGTGATATGGTGGATATGGAAAGGACCTTAAGCCTTTGTTATTTGAGTGAAACCACTTGTGGCCTAAATGACCCACCAGATTAGTGAGTTAATCCATTGTTCCAAACTTTTGAGCTTCTCATGTACTGTTTCTTTCTTAATACCTTTCTAGCGTAACCTTGTTTGATGAAATACCTTGATATTGGCCCTGGCCTATCTTGAACATATGAACCTTGATTGAGGCCAAAGGCCTAAGTTGAGGGTGGCTGAAGTTGGTGGCCGTGGTTTGAGACATAGATATTCTGTACTTCACCTGAGGCTAAAAGCCTAAGTTGAGGGTGACCCTTATGTTGGTAAAGTAATAATAATAAGGTGGTTAGTTGGGAAATCAAGAAAGAAATGAAAAATCATGAACCGGGTGAAGAAAGAGAAAAGAAAAGTGTCTTGAATTGTGAAAAAGTAGCAAAAATGATTTTAAAATCGAGGTATAGCTGAAAAAGAGAAAGAAAGCACTTGATAAAAGTTTATAATAGGAGAATAAGGGTGGAGTGATTAAAAAGGGTTGGATTATTAAAGTAAAAGTGTTGGCAAACATGGTTCAAGAATAGCTTTTAGTCACTATTTTCCCAACATGCCACACCAAAGCACCCTGAACCTGTGTTACAAGCCTATAAGTCCTAAAGTGATCCAACTCCACTTTATCACCAAGCCAGAAGATAAATATAGAGGAAAGCATATGGTGTTAGTCAGTATGCTTGAATTTCAATTGTGATAGTGAGAAAACTTCCTCAGTCCCTGAATTCTAAATGCTTCTGAGTGAGTATGAGGGACTTCTTTCCAGTGAGGGTATTTGCACTACTTGAGTAGCATATGACTATACCAGTGATTGTGGACGATTGATGCTCCTTAGCTTGTCATAGTTGGATTGCCAGGTATCTCATTCTGTTCTTGTTTGCTTAATAACTTTGCAAGCCTATTTTGAAAATTATAGTTGGGTACCTGAATCAAAGGAGCTGTTGTATATGCCATTAGTAAATTTATTATTTATTTCTCTTTGTCTGTGTAGTTTTAGTCATCGCTTGAGGACAAGCAACAAATTTCTAAGTTGAGGATGTTGATGTGTTGTCAGAATACAACACATCTGATGCCTTAAACAAGAGATTTTATGAGTTCTTAAAGAGACTTTTTATTGTTTTGATGTGTTTTTATGTTACTTTTGCAGAAACATTAGATTGGCATGATTTTGAAGAAAAGTTACAAATTTTGCTAAAGCATAGGACATACGAGCCCACCTATAAGTCGTAGCTCAAACTACGAATTATAGGGTGTGTCATAGAAAGAATTAGAGACAAAAAAATCATAAATCTGCCAAGTGAAGGTCACTCCTATGAAGACATCCTATGAGTTGTAAGACACACTACGACTCGTATAAGTGGACTCATAGAAAGAATTAGAGAGCCAAAATGTTAGACCAAAAGTTGAAGGCCAAGGCTACGAGAGCAACGTACGAGTTGTAGCTCAAGTATGGACTCATACCTATGGGTTGTACCAGTTTAGTTCAAGATGCCAAGAACCTGATGCAAGATCCCGATTATGAATAGTAGGTCATCCTATGAGTCATAACTGTGAGACTTATCAGCTGCCAACTATCTTTTATGTGTAAATTCTAGGGTTGCTTTGTAAATATTATATATAATTTAAGTTAGCTTTTCAGAAGAGAGTTTGACCAGGAGACATTCTAGAATCACTCTTTGGATCTTTTCTTAGATTTTTAGAGTAGTGTATTGTTCTCTATTGGAAAACCCATTTTGGGAAATACAAATCTTGTCTTGTACTCATTGTTGATCAATTAAGCTTGTGGGTTTGCAACTTGTGGTGCCTATTTTCTTCATTGGTATTGGTAAAGCTCTCATTGATGTCTTGTATGTACATTATGAGTAGCTAAGCACCTACAACTTGAGGTTGTGGGAACCATGGGTAGTTGACTTGAGATGACCTAGGTTTCTTGTATTTCCATGATTGGTGTTTTGCATGTATTATCTATTTTCCTTCATTATTATTGTTGTTTGGTGGTGGCCAACACCAAACCCTGCCTACTATCACGATCCTGACCAAGGTAGTGATGAATAGAAAAAGGGATGTAAATAACAGAATTTGGTTAATGTGTTCTCATCTAATCAAACGAGCCTGACCAAGGGGAGGTTAACTGGAACAACAGGTAACATCTAATTGTCATGCCATGGTTGCCGACCAAACGCCATCGTGAAATTCAATCTTCACCATCATAAGATGACTGTCAGAACCTAAGTTACCATCCTGCATGTAAATCACCAGTTATAGTTAACTTATCTAGGGTGATTAAGTTGATGAACCATGGGGACCACAATTCCCAAGTTGTCCTCAAAAGTAAGTTTTTCCTCGTGTTATAGTTAGTGGTAGTTATTGTCATGGCCAAAGTCCCGTTAAGGTGGACTGGCACCAGTTACAGATAAGGCTCGGGAGAACCATCCTATATCTATGTGCTTTCTATACATATTATAAGGGATTCCTATGCTCAACATGCCTTTAAGAAAGTAAACAGTGATAACATTCCAAAAGGAGATGCGTATGGCTAGGCTGTTGGGTCCACGATGTTTAAAGTATAACACATGACCACATATTAGTTTACATATTCTACAAAGCCTCTAGGTAAGGAAAAATATTTGATAAGGGTCGGGACAGGCCCTGCCTCGACTAACAGTACATCACAAAAATATAAGTTCTAGACACGCAATGCTCCGAAGCAACCTGGAGCTTGGTAACAGCACCTGGAAATCCTGTACTCTTACTTGGGAGATCTACTAGCACCTGTACCTGCAGTATGAAATGCAGGTCCCCCATAAGGGACATCAGTATGGGATAATGTACTTAATATGTAATACTGTATATGAAGTAACAACTCAAATGAAACTATGCATTGGTGTAGGATAGGCGACCAACTTTAGTTATACTGTGGGATCAAGTGCTTTATGTTCTTTTTATTACTTTACCTTTATTATATAATCTGTGCACATCATGTAATACAAATGACCAACTGATCATTGGTAATCTATATCAGGATCGGTCCTATCTAGGCTTTTCTTTTCACCCCTTGGGCTACCCCCCGTGATAGGATCGACCCTGGCTAGGTGATTCTTCCACCCCTCGAGTTAACACCCATCAATAAGCAATATACTATATCTTTCAATTACTTTTGGGATGATTCTTTTCATTGTCATAATATGGGAATAGGAGGGCTGTAGGTACAATATATGGAATGTAAATAATCACAAAAGACAACACCATAATCAAAGGAGTAGGTTGCACAAATAATGAAATGCATAAGAAGTAGAACAACACATGAATTTTATTTAGTAGAATGAACTTGTGTGTCTTCGTATCCAAGTGCATATGCAGGGCTGCAAGTGGCTATGTATGGGAGCATATGAACATGTGAAAGTGGGGAGACATAGCTATTTGTTATGTCGGAGTATATAAGAGCCTCTACATGTGAAAGTGGGGAAACATGGTTGTTTGTTATGTCAGAGTATATGAGAGCCTCTATGTACCAAGGAAGATCCTAGGTTTCATGCCAAGTAATACAGAATCGAGTAACCTTACATACCTGGCTATATTAGCTTGCTATTACCTCGACATAACCTTACCTTCCTCCAAATATTTATCTACAATACATTAGGTGATAAAACTAACATTAGCAGCCAATAGATACATTTTGGAAGCCCAACCTCATAAATAAACAACATACGGGCAGCAAGCGGATAATTATAAACCCAAGCATATTCTTTCAAACTTTCTACCCCTAATCGTATTTTCTAATACACATTCTCATACACATATCATGTCCAACCTGTTTTATTGCAATAACAGTCCTACAACAGCCCACAAGGCACAACATATAACAGTTCTACAAAACATAAAAATGGGTACCATAATGTTACATCCATTCACTACATGTTGATGTCGACAATTCCAAATCTATTCCAACTTTAAACAAACAGTCCCCACCAAATATACACATAAAACTAGTTCCAAAATAGTTCAAAAATAGTCCTCAAAATAGGTAGAGGATGTGAGACCATAGTCCTCAATTAATCAGTCCACAAGTTCCTATTATGAGCACAATTACGATATAACACAAAAACTCACTTTCGCGAACTGTAAAAATGGTGCAACAACCTTTATACATACTGATGGAACCAATAATCATTAATAATAATAGCATACCTTCATAATTAATCTAACCAATAAGAGATAAGCTTCCAAATAAACAAGAAAAATATACAATAACTTTTGGAACACATGCTGTCCAACAATTTTAGCAAGCATAACTAGCATATATTTCTTGTTTATCATGGGGTAAGTATAAAAAATATATGGGTATTTCTACTTACCTTATCCTTCAAGATTCAGGTTTCCTTCAAGAACCCTAAAGGGTTGTATTGTCTTCTTTGTGAATTGAAGTAAAGAGTAAACAAGACTCTTTAGGAAAGCTGAAAAACTATTTCAAGTGAAATGACTTAAGGGGCTGTTTTAGAGCCCTTTTAAAGGGTCTTTTTGACCAAATTTCTCTTGCACCTTTGAACATATATTAGTACATGTTAAGAAGCCAGTGATGCAGAAGCTTGGTCCTCACAGTTGGGCCTAAATGGGTCTCAAAGTTGATGGGCTTTGGCTGCCCATTTTCTTAATTCCTCTTCACTTAGTTTGGCACCAATTAGTCAAGTGGGTTGTGATGTACTTGGGCCCTTTAATTTTCCATCTTGGGCTGTAAGTATTGTCCATTTATGATAGTAAAACACGAGCTAAAGTTACACCTTTAACATGGACTTTATTCATTATTGGACTTGGACAAATTTGACTTCGATCGTCGTCTCCGTTTAGCTAGCAATTTATGCTAAGAAAGTAGGTGACTCACCTGCTAGCTTCCTAAGTCCTATAAGCACCTCAATTCTCTCACTTTGTTTAGGGTCATGATATCCTGAATTTGATATAAAACTTATTTACACTAGACCTTCTTCAGCGTTAGACATACATATCGCCCTCAAATTTGAGATTTAAGAATATTTAAAAATGGGCGCTAATTTGACCAAACCATATCATGTTTCATTTTCATAGTACTAGTATTGTAAGATGTGGGGTGTTACATCCTCGCCCCTAGGAACATTCGTCCTCGAATGTTAGCATAATTGGATAGCTTAACTAAGTTTAAATATTTACTTACACAAACTTTTGACAACACACTAAGTATTCAATCACATGTACCTATTAATGTCCCAATTCTGCATGTTAGACTTCCTCTTTAGCTTCAAATAAGTAAGGGTATTTTGATTTCATCGCGTCCTCGGCCTCCCATGTTATTTCTTCTGCTTGCTGGTTCCTCCAAAGTACTTTTACTGAAACTATTTCTTTATTCCTTAGTTTATTAAGTTGACGATCTAGAATAGCAATAGGTACCTCTTCATATGTGAGATCTTTTGTAACTTGCACATCTTCAATAGGAGTGACATGGGATGGGTCAGTTATGCATTTTAGAAGCATTGAGACATGAAAAACTTGATGAACCATTGAAAGCTCCTGAGGTAACTCTAGTTCATATGCAACCTCCCCGAACCTCTTAATAATTTTATGTGGCCCTATGTAATGTGGGCTCAATATTCTTCTCGTACCAAATCTCATAACCCCTTTCATTGGAGACACCTTTAAGAATATCCAATCCCCTATTGAGAATTACAGTCCTCTCCTTCTAGCATCCGCATATGATCTGTGACGAATTTAGGCTATTTCTAGCCACTACTGTATTACCTTAACTTTTTCCATGGCTTGCTGTACTAGATCTGGCCCAAGTAAGGTGGTTTCACCCACTTCAAACCATCCAATCAGCTTCTTGGATTTCCTTCCATACAAATCTTCATTAGTTGCCATCTTGATTGTCGAGTGGTAGCTATTATTATAGGCAAATTCAATAAGTTGAAAATGGTCCACCTAACTATCCTTAAAGTCCAATGCACAAGCTCGCAACATATCTTCAAGTGTATGAATGGTGCATTCTACTTAACGGTCCTTTGAGGGTGGAATACTGTACTCAAATTCACTCGTGTCCCTAAACTCCTTTGGAAGGACTTCCAAAACTTTTTAGTGAATTGAGCTCCTCGGTCAGATATAATGGAGATTGGGACTCCATGTAGCCTGACTATCTCTTTGAGGTATAGCTTGGCATACTCTTCAGCCATATAATCACTCCTAACTGGTAAGAAGTGTGCTGAATTTGTGAGTCTGTCAACTATTACCCATATGGAGTCAAACTTCTGAAATAAGCGAGGCAACCTGGTAACAAGATCCATATTAATCATATCCCACTTCTATGTTGAAAGCTCAATACACTGCACATAACCTCCTAGCTTTTGGTGTTCTACTTTCACTTCTTGGCAATTTGGACATTGAGCAACAAATTTTGCAAGGTCCTTCTTCATGCCTCCCCAACAAACCATTCCCTTTTGGTCGTGGTACATCTTAGTTGATTCTGGATGGATGGAATATCGGGAATGATGGGCTTCTTCCATTATCCTTTTTCTTAATCCATTAATATCAGGCACACATAATCTGTTTTGACAGTAAAGTACTCCATTTTGTGTAAGGTCAAAGCCTTTTATCGTACCCTGACTCACCTTTTCCTTAAGCTGTCGTAGAATAGGATCCTCGAACTATTTTTCTTTCACCTCCATTACCAATGAAGACTCCATAGCATCATGCACAATAACCCTTTCCTTTGAAGTCTCAAGAGGGCGAACTCCCAAACTAGCTAGTTGGTGTAGATACTTAGCCACTCCTTGACTTACCATGGCCTCGTCACCAGTATTCATGATTGCCTTACGACTCAGAGCATCGGCTACCATATTTGCTTTCCCCCGGTGGTAAAGTATATCAACGTCATAATCCTTCATTAGCTCTAGCCATCTCCACTGTCTTAAGTTTATGTCTTTCTACTTTAAGATGTATTGTAGGCTCTTATGGTCAGTATATATGTCAACGTGAACCCCATACAAATAGTGGCGCCATATTTTCAAAGCAAACACAACCGCTGCTAGCTTAAGATCATATCTTGGATAGTTTTTTTCATGTGGTCATAGTTGTCTAAATATATAAGCAATTATCCTACCATATTGTGTCAGTACAAACCCTAAGCCAACTCCTGAAGCATCAAAGTACACTGCATACCCCTTGGTGCCTTTTGAAAGTACTAGCACAGGTGCAGAAGTTAGCTTATTTTTCAGCTCCTGGAAGCTCCTTTCACGTGCATCATTCCATTGTAACACATCACAAGGTACCTACCCCTCACCGTGGTTACCCAGGCCTACAACTCCCCGAGCTAGCCTTGGTCAACTTAAAACACTATGGAAGTTCATCATGAAATGAACATATATACAACATATTTTCATCATCATAAAGTCATATATCTCATATGCCAAGGATTAGGCCTTCAACAAATCAAGAATCATAATCCGGACTATTTATCAAACATTTGGTGGATGTGTAATGCTAGTGTAAAACCATGCAATTAAATAGTGAAATTATGCAAGTAATCTTGAAGTAAATCATTCCACCAAAGCTGAAACAACCCAAAAAGTTCCCGAAAACGTGCCTCGAAGGTGCCCGAAATCTTATTTTGTATATATCTAAATATCTATTGGAATTTTGAAAATCTGACTTCATATTCTTGTTCAGGGGGTCAAAATTAGGGTGAAAAGGGTATAATCTTGAATTTAAAGCCAAGGAATTGAATTATGAAATTTCGCTTGGTGCGATTTCCAGAGAGCCTCCGCGTCCTCTTGCGGAGATGTGTATCTTTTGCTGTCTTTTCCTAGTTTGCCCAAATTTTTCTCAGTGTTCGATCTTAGTTTTCCCAAAGTATTTTCACCTATACTTTGCCTTATTTGATATATCACCCTAAACATTCCCAATATTACCCCAACCACTTAGACTCATTTCTAACACTAAATTGAAGTCCCAAACACAAGGTCAATCTCAAGGATTTCTTCAAGGATCTCACCCAAGCTTCAAATTTCCATTAAATTCTTCTTCAAGAACTTCATAAAAACTATGGTATATGGTGTTGAACTATTGAGTCCTTCCACCCATGGTGCCTAAACCCTCATTTTACTAATATTGCATTATTTAAAGTTGATTTTACATGTGGGTCTTGTATATTGAGAAATTTACTACACTATGATTTTGGTTCATGAAAGTATGGTTGTCTTAGCATGTTTTGAGCTCCAAATCTTTGATCTATTGTTAGATTTGATTAGGGATTTTCATATGAATGTCTTGGAGATGTTGCAAGGTGTTGATTAAAGGTTTTACCACTTATTTTCCTGCATGATTTCATCTCTAAATTGCATGCTATTTTACCCCCATTACACCCCCCAAGGTGTTTGATAAAATGTCTGGTTATGGTTTCTTGTGGAAATAAAGTCCCAAAGCATGAGATATCATATGAATGATGTTATGACGATAAAATGAGCCTATGCATATGATTTTTCCTATATGAAACATTGCACTAGAGCCTACGATGAACTCTATATAAAGTGTTGCATTAGACCATGCCTAATCCATGGGGGTATAAGAGCCTGGGTTACCATGTAAGGGGTTTATACTTTACCACCTAGGATGATTAGGGTGTGACTATCATCAACCATGTGACGGGTTTGTACTTCACCAGGTAGGATGATTGGGTTGTGACCATCATCAACCATGTGAAGGGTTTGTACTTCATCACCTAGGATGATTAGAGTGTGACCATCATCAAATAAGTTGGGGGTTTGTACTCATCAACCATGTGAGGGATTTTTACTTCACCACCTAGGATGATTGGGTTGTGACCATCATTAACCAACTAAGGTTGGAAAGATTGCTTGATCTATTCTATAAATATGATATTCTATATGAGCATGGAGTATCTAAGCCTGTTTTACTTATGCCTTGATCATACATGACATATTTCTATATCATGCCTATTTCCTATTGCTATGCATGTTGATTATGAAGCTTATCTCTTGTTGCATTACATCTCACATACTTAGTACATTCAAATATCCTAATGTATACTTTTTTCTACATGATATCCCCATGTAGGAACCGGTGCCCAAGTTGATCATCCTTCTCCTTTACGTGGCTAGACGATGCTATCCCAAGTTTATTGGCGAGTCCTCTATTTTGGGGACTTTGATTTATGTTTTCCTCTTATCTATGTATTGAAACACTACCTTATGTTCTAGTTGACTATGATGGTGAGCCCATTCTTGGCCCCTCCTCTGTCTATGTATTTAGAGGAGTTTGTTGGACAAGTTATGTATTAGTTTTGACCTTTGACACATCTATGTTATTTAAGTATTACACTTTCTCTTTCTCCCTTAGTCCTAATCCCCCTTTTCATTTTTCTTATGATGTTTTATATTGCTTCCGTGACCAAAGATGTGTAATAATATGCTATGAGGCTTATATGGGGTTCCTTGGGGTCCCCCAATTGCCGATCATGTCTAGAGCCTCGGCTTTGGTCGTGATAAACTTGGTATCAGAGAACTAAGTTGAAAAATCCATAGATTCCAACACACCGTGCCGATTAGAGTCCTATTCATAGTTGTGAAGCGCTCCATGACTATGAATAGGAGGCTATGAGGCATTTTAGGAAATGTTTCTCTTTCCTAAGTCATGCTATAGAGTTTTGATAAGTATTCCCTCCTAACGATTGCTTTTTGCTATGCTAGGTCATGGCATATACTAGAGGAAGACGGTCCCAGTATTTCAAGGAGCAACCTAACAATGGTGAGCTCCAGGATACTATTACTATGCTTGCCTAAGTGGTGGCACACCAAGTCCAACAAGGGGCCCAAGCCCCTCATGCTACTATCGGGGGAGCTAGGGTAAGGGATATCATGAGGATGAATCCTCTGGTTTTCCATGGGTTAAAGGTGGATGAGGATCCACAAGAGTTTTATTGATGAAGTCTATAAACACTTGACGATCATAGGTGTTGGGCCAAGAGAGAAGGCGTAGTTGGTGGTGTACCAACTCAAGGGATTGGTCCAAATTTTGTTTGATCAATGGAAAGGTAAGAAGGGTAATGGCTATGTGGTGCTTTGGGAAGAATTCAAATTGCACTTCCTTAATCGATTCTTCCCTCTTGAGCTTAGGGAAGCAAAGTTGGTTGAGTTTATGAGCTTGAAACAAGGTGGTATGAGTGTGAGAGAATATGCCCTCAAATTTAACAAACTTTCAAAGTATGCTCCTCACTTGGTGGCCGATTCTAGGTCAAGGATGAATAAGTTTGTTTAGGGGTTTTCGACTTGGTAAGTGAAAAGTGCATATCCATCTTATTCATTAGTAACATAGGCTTATCTCGGTTGATGACATATGTTGAGCAAATGGAAGAAGAAAATTTGAGGAAGAAGAGGGGCCTTGAGGCTAATAGGGCTCGATTTGGGGGCAAGTTCTAAAAGAGTGTTAGATTTCACCAAGGCCAAGGGCCTTCCCAAGCTACTAATAGGGGGTTTGACAATGACTTCTAGCCCTCAAGGTGTTGGTGGTGTGGCTCCTATAGAGGTGTTGTTGTGCCCAAAGTATGGTTAAGGTGGACTGGCACCAGGTGTCGATAAGTCCTAGGAGAACCAACCTATATCCATGCGTTTTCTATACATATTATATGGAATTTCTATATTCAACATGCTTTACAGAAAGTAAACAGTAATACCATGCTAAAAGGAAATGCATATGACTAGGTCGTTGGGGCAACGTTGTCTAAAGTATTAGATATGACCACACTTTAATTTACATAGTCTATAAAGCCTCTAGATAAGGAAAAGTATCTGATGAAGGTCAGGACAGGCCCCACTTGAACTAACTATACAATACAAAAATGTAAGCTCTAGACACACAAAGCTCTGAAGCACCCTGGAGCTTGATAACAACATCTGGATACCCTGTACTCCTACTAGGGAGATCTACTATCACCTGTACCTACAACATGAAATGCAGGTCCCCGGTAAGGGACGTCAGTACTAGATAATGTAAGGCAGGAAATACTGTATATGAAGTAACAACTCAAATGAAACTATGAACTGGTGTAGGATAAGAGACCACCTTTAGTTATACTATGGGATCATGTACTTTATGTTCTTTTATTACTTTACCTTTACTATATAATTTGTGCACAACATGTGATGCAAATGACCAGCTGATCAGTGGAAAATCTGTATTGGGATTGACCCTAACTAGGATTTTCCTTTCACCCCTTTGGCTACCCCCCGTGATAACATACGACCTTGGCTAGGTGATTCTTCCACCCCTCATGTTACCACACATCAGTAAGCAGTATACTTTATCTTTCAATTACTTTTGAGATGATTCTTTTGGTGGTCATAATATTGGAGCTGTAGGACCGTATATGTAGTATGTGACATATAAACAATCATATAAGATAACATGACAACGAAAAGAGTATGTTACATAAATTATGAAATGCATATGAGATGAAACAACTCGTGAACTTTATTTAGCAATAAAAACCGTGTATCTTGCTATCTAAGTACGTATACATATTTGAAGGTGACTAAATATGAGAGCATATGAAAATGTGATAGAGTGGAGACTCGGTTAATAGTTGTGTCAGAGTTGGGAAGTGCCTTTATATGCCATGCAAGAATCTGGATTTCATGCCAAATAATATGAAATCGAGTAGCCTTACATACCTCGTTGTATGACCTCGCTATTACCTCGAGATAACCTTCACTTCCTCCAGAGATTTATCTACAATATAGTCGGTAATAAGACTAGCATTAGAAACCAATAGTTATATCTTGGCAACCCAATCTCATAAAAAAACAACACACGGGCAGCAAGCATATAATTATAAACCTGAACGTATCCTTTCAACCTTTCCGCATCTATTCGTATTTTCTAATACACATCCTCATATGCATATCATATGCAGCCTATTTCTGTGCAATATCAATCACCCAAAAGCCCATAAAACATAACACATAACAATTCTACACAATATACAAATAGGCGGCATAACGATATCCCCTCACTACATTTCGACGTCGACAATTCCAAACCTGTTGTAACTTTAACCAAAAGATCCCCACCATATATAAACATAAAAATATTACTAAAATAGTGCAAAATTATTTCTAAAGTACATAGAGGACGTGAAACAACAATCTCCACACGTGAAACAACAATCTCCAATTATTAGCCCACAAGTTCCTATTAAGAGCACAATTACGACATCATACAACAACTCATTTTAGCAGACTGTAAAAGTGGTGCAGTAGCCTGGTTACATCATAAACAAACTAAAAATTGTCTAAAACATAAGTCTTTTTGCATAATTTGGCCCACCAAAAAGAGAAAAACCTCTTAATCAACAAAAGAAGCGCATAACAATCCTTAGGACACATGTTGTCCAAAAATTTCAGCATAAACATAACCAGTCTAGTCTCTTGTATTTTATAAGAAAACCACATTAAACACATAAGTATTATTACTTACCCTGAACCTCAAGGTGTAGGGCTTCTCCAAGAACCCTTAATGTCTCCTTGTGGCAGCTTTGAAAAGTTAAGAAGGTATAGAGAGAAAACTTGTGAAAGCTGATGTTTTTTTCCAAGTTAAGAACGACCTAAAGGTGCTACTTGTATGCCTTTTTAAAGGTGTCTTTGTCTGAATTTCTTTTGTGGTTTAAGCCTCATATTATCAAGGTGGTGATGCAGCAACTTGGCCCTTTCACTTGGGCCAAATTGTGTTCCAAAGTTGATGGACCTTGAATGCCCATTTTGCTAATTTCTCTTCACTTAGTTTGGGCCTAAATACTCAAGTGGGTTGTGATGTATTTGGGCCCTTTTTATATTCTTCTTGGGATGAAAATATTGTCCATTTATGATGCTAAAAGAGGGGCTAAAGTTACACCCTTAACACGTCCTTTATCCATAATTGGACTTTGACGGATTCGACGTCGGGCCTCATCTCCGTCTAGCTAGCAAGTTCAAGCTAAACAAGTAGGTGACTCACCTGCTAGCTTCCTAAGTGCTGTAAGTACCTCACTTCTTTCATCTCATTTAAGGTTGTGATCTCCTTAATTTGACTTAGAACGTATTTACACTCGACCCTCTTCACCGTTAGACATACATATCGCCCTCTAATTGAAGATTCAAGTACTTTCAAAAATTGGCACTAATTTGAAAAGCCTTATGATGTTTCATTTGCATAGTACTAGTACTGTAATATGGTGGATTTTACATCCTCCCACCAATAGGAACATTCGTCCTCAAAGGTTAGCACAATTGGATAGCTCAACCAAGTTTAAACCTTTACTTACACAAACTTTTGACAACACATTAGGTATTAAATCACACAGACCTATTAGTGTCCCGATTCTATATATTGGACCTCCTCTTTAGCTTCAAATAAGTAAGGGTATTTTGATTTCGCCGTGTCCTCGGCCTCCCATGTCATATCTTCTGCTTGCT
Source organism: Solanum ossicruentum (assembly GCA_025774065.1). NCBI lineage: Eukaryota > Viridiplantae > Streptophyta > Magnoliopsida > Solanales > Solanaceae > Solanum > Solanum ossicruentum. The sequence continues at coordinate 88,311 of JAOTQR010092749.1, read as the reverse complement.
GGTTTCTCCAAAGTACTGTTACTAAAGCTATTTCTTTATTTCTTAGCTTCTTAACTTGATAATCTAAAATAGCAATAGGTACCTCTTCATACGTGAGATCTTCTATAACCTACACATCTTCAATAGGAGTGATACGAGATAGGTCACCTATGCATTTTTGAAGCATTGAGACATGAAAAAACTGTATGAACCATTGAAAGCTTTTAGGGTATCTGTAACTCATATGCAACCTGCCCAAACTTCTTAATAATTTTATATGGCCCTACGTTGCGTATTTAGTTTCCATTTCTTACCAAATCTCATAACCCCTTTCATTGGAGACACCTCTAAAAATACCCAATCATCTGCTAAAAATTCTAGTCCTCTCCTCCTAGCATCCGCGTATGATTTGTGATGGCTTTGGGATATTTCTAGCTGTTGTTGTATTACCCTAACATTTTCTAAGGCTTATTTTACTAGATCTAGCCCAAGCAAGGTGGTTTCACCCACTTCAAAACCATCCAATTGGCGACCTACATTTCCTTCCATACAAAGCTTCATAAGGTGTCATCTTGATACTTGAGTGGTAGCTATTATTATAGGCAAATTCAATAAGTGGAAAATAGTCCACCGAACTATCCTTAAAGTCTAATGCACAAGCCCGCAACATATCTTCAAGTGTTTGAATACATCGCTCAGCTTGACCGTTTGTCTGAGGGTTGTATTGTACTCAAATTCACTTGTGTCCTTAAATTCCTTTGGAAGGACTTCCAAAACTTTGTAATGAATTGAGCCCCTGTCCCCCCGATCTGATATAATGGAGATTGGGACCCCATGTAGCCTGACTATCTCTATGTTGTATAACTTGGCATATTCTTCAGCTGTATAATCACTCCTAACTGGTAAGAATTATGGTAACTTTGTGAGTCTATCAACTATTACCCATATGGAGTCAAACTTCTTAATTGAGCGAGACAACCTAGTAACAAAATCCATGTTGATCATCTCCCACTTCCATGTTGGAAACTCTGTACACTACATACAACCTCGTAGCATTTGGTGCTCTACGTTGACTTGTTGGCAATTTGGACATTGAGCCACAAATTATGCAAGGACCTTTTTCATGCCTCCCCACCAAAACATTCCCTTCATGTCATAATACATCTTAGTTAATCTTGGAATGATGGAATATCGGGAATGATGGGCTTCTTCCATTACCCTCTTTCTTAATCCATTAATATGAGGCACACATAATCTATTTTGGCAATAAAGTACTCCATTTTATGTAAGGTCAAAGTCTTTTATCGTACCCTGACTCACCTTGTCTTTAAGTTTTCGTAAAATAGGATCCTCAAACTATTTTTTTTTTACCTCCATTTCTAATGAAGATTTTGTTCCATTATGTTCAATAACTCCTTCCTTTATAGTTTCAAGAAGGCGAACTCCCAAACTAGCTAGTTGACATAGATCTTTAGCCATTCCTTGACTTACCATGGATTGATCACTAGTATTCATGATTGCTTTACAACTCAGAGCGTCAGCTACCACAATTGCCTTCCCAGGATGGTATAATATATCAATGTCGTAATCCTTTATTAGCTCTAGCCATCTTCGCTGTCTTAAATTAGGCCCTTCTACTTAAAATGTACTGCAAATTCTTATGATCATAATATATGTTAATGTGAACCCCATACAAATAGTAGTGCCATATTTTCAGAGAAAACATTACCACTGCTACCTCAAGATCATGTGTTGGGTAGTTTTCTTATATGGTCGTTGTTGTCTAGATGTATAAGTAATTAACCTACTATGTTGTGTCAGTACACACACTAGGCCGACTCCTGAAGCATCATAATATACTGTATACCCCTTGGTTCCTTCTAGAAGTACTAGCATAGGTACAGAAGTTGGCTTATTTTTCAGCTGTTAGAAGCTCCTTTCACATGCATCAGTGCATTGGAACATGGTTATCTTATGTGTCAACTTTGTTAGAGGTCCAAAAATAGAAGAAAAACCATCAACAAATCTTTTGTAATAACTTGCCAACCTTAGGAAGCTCTGAACTTCTGTAGGTGTCGTTGGCCTTGGCCAATCTTTCATAGCCTCTATCTTTTGTGAATCAACCCTTATTCCCTCATTGGATACAATGTGACCCAAGAATGCCATTGATTTTAGCCAAAATTCACATTTAGAAAATTTGGCATACAACTGTCAATTACGAAGAACTTGTAACACTTATCATAAGTGATTTGCATGGTCCTCTTCTGATCTTGAATATATCAAAATATCATCTATAAATACTATCACGAACACATCCAAGAATGGCATAATTACCCTATTCGTCAAATCCATAAAAACTGCTGGTGTATTTGCTAGACCAAATGATATAACAAGAAATTCAAAGTGACCATAGCGTGTTCTGAGAGCTATTTTGGGTATATCTTTTTCCTTCACCCTCACTTGCTGATACCTTGATCTCAAATTAATTTTTGAAAAGCATTTGGCACCCTGTAACTGATCAAATAAATCATCATTCCTAGGGAGAGGGTATTTAAATTGTCACCCTATTCAATTGTCGATAGTTAATACACATTCTCAAGGTTCCATCCTTTTTTCGTACAAATAACACTAGTGCACACTAAGGGGACACATTAGGTATTATAAAACCCTTCTCCAATAAGTCTTTTAGCTGCTCTTTGATTGTGGAATGAGATTTAGAGAAAGTTTTTGAGGAACTAAAATCTTATCAGATGAATCTCCTTTCCTGCAGCCCGTAGACTGGACCACAACTTGTATTATGGTCTCGTGGTCCTATCTGACAAACTTTTTAAAAAGGGTAAATTTGACCTTTCCTAACTTTCTAATCATATACCACACTATTTAAGTCTTAAATGAGTCCCTTCCAACCTTATACAACCCTAAACAACTCCATCCCACCCCATTCGAAAAATATCCTAAGTCTATAATTCTCCCAAACACTCTCAAGCTCATTCAAGGAATTCAATTGTGACGTACACGCTAGGGTTTTGGTTCCTCCATTGCTAAATCAGATTTCCTCCCATAAAATCATACAAGGTATGTGAGTTTGATTGTGGAAACCTTTCCTTCACAAGTTGAACCATTTTTCTTTCTCATCTGCATGAAATTTATGGATATTTGTGGATGTTTTTATGAACTCTTTTATATGAGAATATTATGTAGAGATTTATGGTCTTTTACCTTTGTACATGATTATGCATTGAAAATCTGTGTGAAATTGATGGATACCCTTGCTAAGTCTTGTTATGATTTTTGTGTGTTATTTTGAATAATATTCAAGTGGTTCCATTTTACTCTTCTTAAGTAATTTACTTTTAAATTGCATGATTTTAAACCTATGTACATGTTCCTTCCCAACACTCGCAAGTGTGCATGGTCTTAACAAGTAATATAGTGCACTATTTAGGGGCCAAGATATTAAACCCAAAGGATTTAAGACAAAATCAGTTAAGTTCCAAGTTATTGCGCTTAGTGTGCCTTTGTTAAATTTTATGAAAAGATCGAGTGGGAAACTTAAAACAACTAATTAAAACTATTAAAGTTTACTGATTTCGTGTTAGTTATAATATTTAGTACGATTCTGGGATTGTAACTTTGTTGATGCAACTCTAGCCTTGATGCTTGTACTTATGTCTGGGTTTCTTGACTTCTGATTCACAGGGTTAAAATTACCTAAATAGGGGTGCACGCCTCTGTCAGCCTACCTTTATTGACTGTCTAACTACATTGTTGAATGCGGACAGATATATCAATAAAAATACTTTAACATTATCTTCTTGTATTTTGAACCAAGCTAAGTGTAAGGGTTGTTGTCACGGGTCTCCCTTACACGAATCAATCTAGTTTCCTAGCCTAACATGCCCTTATATTACTATGTTTTGTTCATTCCAACATCTTTTGGATCCAGAAGGAACAACTAATTTACCCCCTAGTTGGCCAGACTATGAAGTGTAGATAAACATTATACAAGAGTATTCTAGTGGAAATCCATTCATATTATGCAAGAATCAAAAACTAGAACATTATCTATGGCTACAATGCTAGAATATTAGATGATTATCCACTCATCATTGTCTTATACATTAAAAAGAAGCTAATCAACATTAACAATCAAGAATCAAATGTAAAAACTAACAAAGTAACCCTAGATTGGAGTTCTTAGGTGTCTCTCATCTGTTCCATACAAAACCAGATCTGAGACCTAAAGTTAAAAAGAATATAACTTAAAATTCCTGTATTTCATTTTTTCCCTCACATCTTCAAAGTCTGTGATGCAGACAAAGCGCTTTTGAGTGGATTTTCACATTAAATGCTGACCATGCAAATTTCTTCTTCCCTTATGCAAGTCCGCGATGCAGACTGTCTTCATTTTCCTGATTTGCGCCTTATTTTCTGCAAGTTTTCAGCTAGCACAACTTTTTCCCAAGTCCACAACATACACTTGAGGCTTTTTTCTGAGCTTACTGATTTTCCCCTTTAGTTCTGCTATAGTGTTCTTCCTCCTACTCTGGATATGAGTCTGGACTGGCATATTCTGATAAAAAATCTGCAAAAACACAACTAACAGGTATACTTGACCCTGGATTATCAAGATAAGAATAATTACACTAAAAACACATAGAGTCTATAGGTTTGTCCTCTGGTTAAGCTCTATTTATGGGTTACTTTGGCTACTTTGGTGTATAAATATGCCTAAGATCACATGTACCCATCATGATTTGTTTAAAGATGTATGCCAAGCTTCTGTGATGTTGAGGGCGTTATAGAAAGATTATGCAAACTTTGAATAATATGTATTTTAAAAGGGCTATTATACATGCTATAAGATATGAAAATATTGTCGAAGTTATAAAGCTCTATTTTGATATTAAGAAGCTTTGATTTTGATGAGCTACTCTATGAAAATATTATAATAGTATGATGCTTTGCATATCAAGGCTATAAGTATGATTTGAATATTCCTTAGGATTATGACCTATCATTGAGAGGACCTTGGTAGATAACCATTGTCCCACAGCTATGTTGCCACCATAGGTTTTTGACTTAGCTAATGGATTGATATAGCACATGTTATGTGGTTAACCAAAAAAGGTGGTATTCCCATATGGCACATGTAAATTAAATACTGAAAGGGTGGTATTCCCGTAAGGTTGTTATCATAAGTTCCTTGAAAAGGGTGGTGTTCCGATAAGGTGCTTATGAAGCACTTTCCAAAATAGGGGACTTCTCGTATGGTGAATGTTTGGTTTACCTTGGTAAAGTAGACCACTCCTAGTCTAGTGTTGAGTGAAAATTGATATTTCAAGTAGTAACTACTTACTTGGTCTTACATGTCAGTTATGGTCCCTTCTCATCTATGTATGATTTGTTATATGACATGATGATTCCTCATGCATATTTTGACCAAGTCATTAAGCATTTAAGACATATAGAGCTTTCATTCATTGTTTATGAGTATGCATATTGTTTAATTATGACTTATGTTCCTTGTTGCATTGCACCCCAAGTACTTAGTACATTCCAAGTACTAACAAATACTTTTGCCTACTTGATCTAACCATGTAGGGACTAAAGCTCCTATCCATCCTCCTCTTTCACGTTGCTAGGCGATTCAGTTGAAGATCACATTTGGTGAGTCCTCCATTTAGGGGATAATAGCCGTTATGTTCATGCTTTAGTTAGACTTATATATTTATGGGTACTATATTTTGAGGGTGAGCTCGGGAGATTTCTTGGCCCCCATTCCATTCGTATTAGAGGTGTTGTTAGATATTTTGACATGTATGTTATGAGCTCGACTCTTGTTATGCAATGTGATATAAAAGACCCTGTTAGTTTATTATCCATTTTTATGTGTTGAATGCTTGTTGTATGGTTGATATAGAAATCCTTAGTCCCTAGTTACCCCAACTACATGATTTATACTTACCCGTCCCTTAGACTTTATTTGCTATGTGATCCATGATAATCCTCTTCCCTACAACATCCCCATAGCGTGAGTCCAAAAATTTTGTTTCCCCTAGAAATTATGTGTTATTTGCTTTAATTTTTGCTTCTGCAACTAAAGATATGTTATGCTTGTTCAAAAGGCTTGTTTGGGGTTCCTTCGGGATCTCCATTCGCAATATCACATTCTCACCCTAGGTTGGGTCATGACAAAGCTTGGTATCAGGTCACTAGGATTATACATGGTCCTCGAAAATCCAAGGCACTGCATCAAATCGAGTGCTATTCATGGTTGTGAAGTGTACCAGAAATGTGAAAAGGCGGCTTTGAGGAATTTTACAAACGATTCACTTCTTCATATTCTATGCCATGCTTTAGACTTAGGTTAAAGTTTCCCTTATTCTAATGGACGGTCATTTGCTCTTTTAGAATATGTCTCAAAGACTAGCGGCTCATAGAGCTCCCACTCCCAAGGATGAAACAGCCTTCTGGCTTGACAAGTCCCCTAAGGAGAGGTAGGGATCACTTATGCTGAGTAACGACATGTTGTCACATTATTTTCAAGGAACGTGCCCAACCAAGGGTTGCAAGCTCCTCATGCTCCATTCCCCGCCTCAAAGATGAGGGATTTTGACAAGAATGAATCCTCTGGAGCACTGTGGCTCCAAAGTTGAAGAAGACCCCCAAGAGTTCATTGATGGGGTGTACAAAGTTCTTTACATTAAGGGAGTTAACTCAAAGGAGAAACCAAATCTTGCGATCTACCTACTAAAAGGCCCTTCTTAATTGTGGTTTGTTCAAATGAAGGGTGAAAGAGGGGATAAAGAGCCTATCTGTTAGGAAGAATTCAAGGCTTCCTTCCTCAACCATTTCTTTCCCATGGAGATAAGGGAGGTAGGGATGTCGGTGTTTATGAACCTCAATCAAGGTTTAATGGGTGTTAGGGAGTATTCCCTAAAGTTCAATAGCCTCTCAAAGTATGGTTTTTACTTGATCACCAACCTTAGGCAAGGATACACGAGTTTGTGTCAGGAGTGTCTTCGTTGATAAATGAAGAATGTCGCACCTCTATGCTTAAAGGAGATATGGACTTGTCTCGATTCATGACTTATGTTGATCAACTCAAAGGGGAGAATCTTGGAAATGTGAGGAGTGGAGAGACCAAGAGGACTCGGTATGATGGTTGTTTCCTAGGTACCAAGGGTGGTTGCTTCCAACAAGGACGCAATCTCCAAGGCCAAGGGTCCTCGAAAGCCCAAGGTCAAAGATTTTCCAATGATAAGATGCCCAACCCTAGAGTTGAAGGTGGTAATGGTGGCCAAATCATTCCTAGGTGTGGAATGTATGGTATAAATCATGACGGTAGGTTCTATAAGGACATGGGTGCTTGCTTCGCGTGTGGCAAAATAGGCCACAAGATTGCGGATTGTCTAAACAAAGGTAGAGATGGTTATTCTTAAGGACAAGGTGCTCATGGTGACTAAAAGGAAAAAGGTGGCCAATAAAGAGTCGATCTACATCACAATCACTTTTATTCTCTTCAAGGGAGGTAAGGGGTGGATGCGGCACCCAATGTTGTTACTAGTATGTTAAAAATTTATGTATATACTTTGTTAGATCTGAGTGTCACTCTCTCTTTCATTACTGTTGTAGCTAATAGGCGTTAACATATCCTGAGTTGTTATGTGAACCTTTTCAAGTATCTACTCCCATTGGTGAGTCCATTGCTACTAAAAGAGTTTATAGGGGTTGTCCCATGCTATATTGCATAAAATCTTACCTTGGGATTTTGTTGAACTTCACTTGGTATATTTTGACATTATTTTACGATGGATTGGATACATGCATACAATGCCTCTATTGATTGTAGAATCCACAAGTCTAGGTTCTAATTTCCTAGTGAGCCCATCTTTGAGTGGGTAGGTCATGATTCAGTGGTTAAGGATAGGTTCATCTCTTGTATTAAGGATTCAGAATTGATTTCTAAGGTTGCATATACCATCTTGTAAGGGTTAGAGATGTTTAGTACAAAGTCCTTTCTATTGAGTCGGTTCAGGTGATTAGTATGTTTCTTGATGTCTTTCCTGAAGAACTTCCAAGTATCCCTCCCGAAAGGGAGATAGATTTCAGTATAAACCTCCTCCCTGATACCCAACCTATTTCTATTCCCTCTTACTGCAGGAACCTAGTGAATTTAAAAGAATTCAAAGACCAACTGAAAGATTTGTTGGAGAAGGGCTTCATAAGAGCTAGCAAATCATCTTGGGGTGTGCTAGTGTTATTTGTAAGGAAGAAGGATAGCTCTATTGGAATGTGCACCTATTACAGGAAACTCAATAAGGTCATCGTGAAAAACAAGTATCCCTTGCCAAGGATAGATGTCCTATTTGATCAACTTCAAGGGGCTAGCCATTTTTTGAAGATTGACCTTTGGTCGGGGTATCATCAATTTAGGGTAAGGAGTGTGATATTCCAAAAATAGCCTTCTGAACAAGGCATGGGCATTTTGAGTCTGTAGTGATGTCCGTTGGCCTAACTAATGCTCTGTCAATATTTATGGATCTAATAGGGTCTTTAAACCCTTACTTGATATGTTTATGGTGATCTTTATAGACGATATATTGATTTATTCCTGGGGTAAAGAAGAACATGTAAAACTTTTGCAGGTTGTGTTGCAAAAGTTAAGGGAAGAAAGATTTTTTTCTAAATTTTGAGAATGTGAATTTTGGTTGAAGGAAGTCTCCTTTCTAGGGCATGTGGTGTCGGGTGAAAGGATAAAAGTGGATCCGAAAAAGACGGAGGTGATATGGAATTTTCCGAGACCTTTAACTCCAACGGTTATTAGGAGTTTCTCAAGTTTAGTAGGGTACTACCAAAGATTTATTCAGATTTTCTCCTCAATTGCCTCTCCTTTGACAAAGTTGAAACAAAAGAAGTCTAAATTTATATGGACCGATGAATGTGAAAGAAGTTTTCAAACTTTGAAAGATAAACTTACATTAGCTCGATCCTATTTTGTCTCTACTGGAAGGGTTAGAAGTGTTTATGGTGTATTGTGATGCTTCGAGAGTTAGCTTGATGTGCGTATTGATGCAAAATGGAAAATTTATTGTGAAATGACGCCAAAAAGTGCCCGAAAATATGCCTCAAAAGTGCCCGAAATCGTAATTTTCATATATCTCAAAATCCAAGCGTGATATCATAAATCCAACTTCATATTCGTGATCAGGGGGTCAAATTAAGTAGGGGATGGGTCTAACCCTAATTTAAGAGTAAACTATTACAAATTTCAAATTTCCAAAATGCGATTTCCAGTGAGCAGTTCGAGCCCCAAACAGGATGTGCCAGGGGCGCGCAATAGTATTATCTTTAGGCAGTTTTTCATGTTCGGTCCAAGACTTTTTGGTCTTGGGCCTAAGTGATCCCATGCGTGAAAGTACCTATACTTATCCATATTTCACCCTCATATCACCCAAGACATTTCCTAATGCTCATTAAAACACTTAGCCAAATATTTCACTCCTAATTTCAAGTCCCAAAACTCAATCGGATCTTAAGGTTCTCATTCAAGCTTCAAGTCTCCATCTCTATACTTCTTCATGAATTCTCCAAAGCTAAGGTATGTGGGTTTCTTTCTTATGTTCCTTTCATCCATGTTGCCCAAGCTTCCTTTTACCTAAATTTGCATAATTTAAAGTTGATTTACTCATTGGTATCACTCATTATGAAATTCATTGCACACTATGTTGGGGTTTATGAAATGGTGATAGTTTTAACATGTTCTGGGATATGAATCTCAGATCTATTGTGAGATTTGATGAAGGGTTTTGATGTATATTGCTTGAGGGTGTTACCAAATACACATTGGTGGTTTTACATTGAATTTTCTAGCATTATCCTACTTATGAATTGCATAGTTTAACACTAACACTACTCATCAACTAAGTGTTTGATGAAATATTCTGTTATGATTTCTTGAGGAATTGAAGGTTCAATGAATGTCTTATGAGTTGAATGACTTTACGTGATGAAAAGAATGTATGTTTATGATATTTTCTTTATAGTGTTGGAGAAATTGACCAAGCCTCACTCGGGAGGTTGTAGGTTTGGGTAACCTTATTTAGGTGTTTTTATCTCGATCCCCTTGCTTCGGAGGTGGTAGGCCTGTCCAACCATGTCAAGCAGTTTGTACCTTGATAACCATATTGGGAGGTTTGTACCTCATCAACCATGTTGGGGGTTTTGTGCATCATAAACCATGTTGGGGGATTTGTACCTCATCAACCATGTTGGGGGGTTTATACCTCATCATCTACATGAAGGGGTTTGTACCTCATGCGCTCTGCAAGGAGGTGGTAGACCTGGGATATCACTATTAATGGTCACACCTTACCCATATGTATGTCCCATGCAAGCATAATCTACATCAAGCATCTTCCATGCATGCCATATTGTTATAAGCTTAATCATTGCCGATATTATGCTTTTCGATTATGTTGCTTATTTATTATTGTGTTGCATCATATATGCTTAGTACATTTAAACATACTAACGCATACTCTATGCCTACATGTTGTCATCATATAGGAACCAGATCCTCACATGAGCATCCTACTCCATGTGGCTAGTACAATTGTCTCTCAATCTTGTTGGTTAATCCTCCATTCCGGGGACGATGTTTATGATCTAGTACTAAGTCCTAATACTATATTTCTTTTATTTATGTATTGACTTTGAGGATGAGCCCAGTTTCTTATCTTGGCGCCCGCTCTTATCTATGTAGCAGAGGTGTTGTTGAACATATTATATATCTATGCTATGAGCCTTGACTCTATTGTTTCTTATTGTTTGTTATATGAAAGATTCCCCTTAGTCCATTTTCCCTTGATTCTAATCTTTTAGTGACATTTTATTGCTTCTGCGACCAAGGATGTGTAATGATATGTTAAGATGCTCGGTTGGGGTCCCTTCGGGTTTACCATGAGTTATGTCACGTCTAGGTCCTAGGCTTGGGTCGTAATAAACTTTGTGTCAGAGCACTAGGTTGTTAGATCCTCGGAGTCCAACACACTGCGTCGATTAAAGTCTTATTCATAGGTATGTTGTGCACCACAACCTTGAGTAAGATTCTGTGAGACTTTTTAGGAAATGTTTTGAATCTTCATGTTCGAAGTCGTGTTATAAAGTTAAAGTAAGTTTTTCCCCCTAATGATTCTTCTTTGCTATGCTAGATCATGCCTAACACAAGAGGAAGATGAGCCCGCATACCCAAGGAGAAACCGGCCAATAGAGAGCTCTGGGATGCTCTTACCTTGCTTGCACAAGTTGTGGCTAATCAAGTCAATCAAAGGGCCAAATCCCCTCATGTTCCTACAATTGCATCTAGGGTGAGAGACTTCATGAGGATGAATCCCTCAAAATTCTATGAGTCAGAGGTAGATGAGGACCCTCAATAGTTCATTGATGAGGTCTACAAGGTGTTGGATATCATGGGTGTGAGGTAGGAAGATAAGCGGAGTTGGTATCCTACCAAAAGGAATAGCATAAATATGGTTCAATCAATGGAAGGAGGAGAAGGGAGTCAATAATGTGGTTCTATGGGAAGAGTTCAAGGTGGCTTTTCTTAATCAACTTTTTCCTCTTGAGCTTAGGGAAACAAAATGGTGGAGTTTTTGAACTTGAAACTAAGACCTATGAGTTTGAGGGAGTATTCCCTCAAGTTCAACCAACTTTCAAAGATTGCCCATGACCAAAGTTCTAGAATGAACAAGTTCATGATAAGTGTGTCCGATTTAGTGAGTGAACAATGTCGATCATGTATGATAATTGGTGATATGGATTTATCCCATTGATTACCTACGTTAAACAAATGGATGAAGAAACATTGCGGAACAAGAGGGGTCATAAGTCTAAGAGGGCCCGTTTTGTAGGGAAGTTCCAAAGCTGCAGGGGTGGCCGGTTCTATCAAGGCCATGGGTCTTCTCATACATTTGAAAAGAGGGTTGTTAATGACTTTCCAAGGGCCCAAGGTGTTGGGGTGTAGTTTCTAATGGTGTGTGTCAAAAACATGGTAGGGGTCATAGTGGCTGTGCTTGAGGGATACTGCTTGTTATGGTTGTTGGAAGTTGGGAATAAGGTAATGGATTTCCCTTAAAATTGTGACAAGAGTAAGGAGGTTCATCCACAAGGTACTAATGCAGTTCCTTTGGGTAGAGGTGGCCGGCAAGATGATGCCCCAAGTCACAATCTGTTTGATGATTTGCATGGGAGGTAAGGGGTTGATAAGGTGCCCGATGTCGTCAATGGTATGTTGAAAATATTTGATTTTGATGTGTATACATTGATTGATCTGGGTGCCACTTTTTGCTTTGTTACTCCTCTTATTGCCAAAAATTTCCATGTTTAGCGATAATTGTTGTGTGAGTCATATGAGGTGTCTACACCTATTGCTGCAGGTATTGTTGCTAGGAAAGTCTTTAGAAGTTGTCCCATTTGCATCTTGCATAAAATATTGCCTTGTGATCTTATTGAGTTGGATAAGGTTAATTTTGATATCATTCTTGAGATGGTTTGGTTGCACAAATACTATGTGTCTATTGATTTTAGAACCCGTAGGGTCAAATTTCAATTCCCAAATGAACCCGTTCTTGAGTGGAAGAGTCATGATGTGGTGGTCAGGGGTAGGTTCATCTCTTGTATTAAAGCACGTAAGTTAATCTCTAATGGGTGCGTTTACCATTTTATGAGGGCTAGGGATTTGGAGTCCAAAGTCAATCCTATAGAGTCTGTTTCGGTTGTAAATGAGTTTCTTGATGTCTTTCCAAATGATCTTCCTAGTGTTCCTCCCAAAAGGGAAATAGATTTTGGTATAGATCTCTTACCCGATACTCAACCCATTTCTATTCCCCCTTATCGTATGGCCCCGGTGGAGTTAAAGGAGTTGAATGAGCAATTGAGGGACTTATTGAAGAAGGGTTTTATTAGTCCTAGCCAATCACCTTGGTGTGCACTAGTGTTTTTTGTGAAAAAGAAGGATTGATCTCTTTGAATGTGTATTGACTACCAGCAACTCAATAAGGTCACCATCAAGAATAGTTATCCTCTTCCAAGAATTGATGTTTTGTTTCATAAATTGCAAGGGGCTAGCCACTTCTCTAAGATTGATCTTTGGTCTGGGTATCATCAAGTGAAGGTGAGGGAGTGTGACATTCCCAAGATAGACTTTTAGACTAGGTATGGGCATTATGAATTTGTGGTCATGTCTTTTGGTTTGACCAATGCATTGGCCATCTTAATGGATCTAATGAATAGGGTCTTTAAACCCTACGTTGATTCATTTGTTGTGGTCTTCATTGATGATATTTTAATCTATTTTCGTGGTGAGGAAGATCATATGGGTAATTTAAGGGTTGTGCTACAAAGGTTAAGGGAAGAGAAGTTGTATGCTAAGTATGAAAAATGTAAATTTAGGATAAAGGAGGTTGCTTTGCTAGGTCATATGGTGTTGGGGGATGGTATTAAAGTGGATCCTAAGAAAATGAATATGATTAGAAATTGACCTAAACCGTTGACCCCATCGAACATTAGGAGTTTCTTAGGCTTAGCGGGTTACTACCGAAGGATTGTGAATGGGTTCTCTTCTATTGCTGTGCCCATGAAAATATTCACTCAAAATAAGGCAAAGTTTTTATAGACCGATGAGCGTGAAAGGAGACTGCAAACATTAAAAGATAAGGTTGTCTGCTCCTATATTGTCACTATCGGATGGGCTAGACGGTTTGTTATGTGTTATGATGCTTCTAGATTTTGTTTGGGTTGTGTTCTAATGCAAAATGATAAGACGATAGCCTATGCTTCTAGACAACTCAAAGTGCATGAAAAGAATTATCTTACTCATGATTTTGAACTAGCCGCCATGGTGTTTGCATTAAAGATTTGGCGTAATTATTTGCATGGAGTGCATGCTGATGTGTTCACCGATCAAAAGAGTTTCGTGTTCACTCAAAAAGATCTCAATTTGAGGCAAAGAGGGTGGTTAGAGCTTCTCAAGGATTATGACATAAGTGTGCATTATCATCCTGATAAGGCTAATATTAGGGTGGTTGATTTGAGTAGGGTTTCCATGGATAGCCTAGCTCATGTTGATAGTATTGATAAAGGGATGACTAGGGAGCTACATCAGTTGGCTAGATTGGGGGTTAGGTTGGAAGAGGATGATAATGGTGGTGTTATTATTGTTGATGGTTCTAAGTATCCCTTGGTTAATGAGTTGAAAGATAAACAAGATCTTGATCCCTCCTTTTTGGAATTGACGACCTTGGTGAAAGAAGGCAAGGTGGAGGTTTTCTCCTAAGGGGAAGATAGTGCCCTTACATATCAAGGTAGGTTGTGTGTGTCTTGTGTTGATTGTTTTAGGTAGAAAATCCTTGATGAGGCCCTTAATTCTTCTTATTCTACCCACCCAGGTTCTACCAAAATGAATAGAGATTTGAGGGATGTGTATTGGTGGGGAGGTATGAAAAGAGATATTGCAAAATTTGTTTCCAGTTGTTATAGTTGCCAACAAGTGAAAGTTGAGCATCAATGGCAGGGTGGCCTAACCCAATTCATAGGGATTCCTACTTGGAAATGAGAAGCAATTAATATGGATTTTATGGTTTGGTTGCCTAAGACTAGAAATAGTTTTGATTCCATTTCGGTTGTGGTTGTAGGATAACAAAATCGGCTCATTGTCTACTGGTAAAGACCACTTATGGGGCTGAAGATCATGCTAAATTATACATCCATGACTTAGTGAGATTGCATGGGTTTCCTTTTTCCATCATATCAGATTGTGGTGCTCAATTTACTTCACACTTTTGGAGATCCTTTCAAAGGGATCTTGGTACAAAAGTTAAACTTACTATGACCTTTCACACTCAAATGGATGGTCAAGCCGAAAGAACTATCCAAACACTTGAGGATATGCTTAGGGCTTGTGTATTGGAGCTTTAGAGTAGTTGGGATGATCATCTTTCATTGATTGAGTTTGCCTATAACAATAGCTATCATTCTAGCATCGGTATGGATCCTTTGAGGCTCTCTATGGTAGACATTATAGATCACCGGTTGTGTGGTTTGAGGTTGATGAGGTGGCTTTGTTAGGAGAAGATTTTATTATGGAGGCTCTTGAGAATGTTAGAATGATTAGAGAAAGGTTGAAGATAACAAAGTCGCCAAAAGTCCTATGCAGATGTAAGGAAAAGCAATCTTGAATTCAAAGTTGGGGATTGGGTTTATTTTAAGGTATCAACTATGAAGGGTATGGTTTGTTTTGGTAAGAAGGGCACGTTGAGCCCAAGATATGTGACTCCTTATAGGGTAATAAGGAGGATTGGCAAGGTAGCTTATGAGTTGGAACTAACTAGTGAGATGTATTTGGTGCATCCAATTTTTCATGTATCCATATTGAGGAAATGTATGGGAGACCCTAACGCTATTGTGCCTTTTGATGTTGTGGGTGTTGTGGAAGACAATTTGACCTATGAAGAAGTTTCGGTTCAGATTTTTGATAGACAAGTGAAGAGGTTAAGGAACAAGGATGTGACTTCCGTTAAGGTCCTTTAGAGGAACCAACAAGTTGAAAGTGCTACTTGGGAAGGCGAAGCAAACATCAAATATGATATTCTTACCTTTTACACTCCACTCAAGCTTAAGGTATCAATTTAAGTCCTCTATATGATCTCAAGTCATAAGTTTATCCCTCATGTCATTGCATACGTTCATGTTTAAATTGACAAGTTCATGATGATTTTACACTTATGTTGAGATTTTAGAAATGATGTTTATGCATTGTTGCATCCTTAAGTGGGCTGAAATAGTCATGTTTATGTCTTTCATATATGTTTCTTTGACATTCGGAGATGAATGTTCCTAAGGGGGAGATATTGGAACGACCCTAAAAAGTTCCCAAAAATGTGTCTTAGAAGTGCCGAGATTTGTAATTTTCATATATCTCAAAATCCATGCATGATATCGAAAACCCAACTTCATATTTGTTATCAGGGGAGTCAAATTGAGTGAGAAATGGGTCTAACCCTAATTTATGAGCAAACAACTAGTAATTTCAAATTTCCAAAATATGATTTCCAGTGAGCATTTCACACCCTAGGTGCTACGTGCCAGGGGTGCGCTACAGTGTTTTTTTTAGGGCAGTTTATCAAGTTCGGTCCAAGATTTTTTGGGCTTGGTCCTAAGTGTTCCCATGTGTGAAAATATCTATACTTAGTCATATTTCACTCTCATATCACCCAAGATATTCCCCAATACTAATTCAAACACTTCACCAAATATTTCACTCCTAATTTCAAGTCCCAAAACTCATCTGGATCTTAAGGTTCTCATTTAAACTTCAAGTCACCATCTCCAAATCCTCTTCAAGAATTCTCGAAAGCTAAGGTATGTGGGTTTCTTTGATGGGTTCCATTCACCCATGAGGCCCAAGCTTCCTTTTACCTAAATTTGTATTATTTAAAGTTGATTTACTCATGGGTATTACTGATGATGAAATTCACTGCACACTATGTTGTGGTTTGTGAAATGGTGATTATATTAGCATATTTTGAGCTATGAATCTAAGATCTATTATGATAAGGGTTTTGATGTATATTACTTGAGGGTGTTACAAAGTATCCATTAATAGTTTTGCACTGAATTTCTAGCATGATTCCGCTATTGAATTGCATGATTTCATAATAACACTATACACCCGGCTAGTGTTTGATGAAATGTTCGGTTATAATTTCTTGAGGAATTGAAGGTCCAATATATGTCTTATGAGTTGAATGACTTTATGATGATGAAAGGAATGTATGTATATGATATTATCTTTATAGCATTGGGGAAATTAACAAAGCCTCACTTGAGAGGTTGTAGGTCCGGGTAACCTTTTTGAGGGGTTTATACCTTGATCGCCTCGCTCGGGACATGGTAGGCCCATGTAACCATGTTGACGGGTTTGTACCTTGATAACTATGTTAGAGAATTTGTACCATATCAACTACATGAAGGGGTTTGTACCTCATGTGCCTCTCCAAGGAAGTGGTAGGCCTTGGATATCATTATTAATGGCCACTCCTTAAAAATGTGTATATCCTACGTAAGTATGATCTACTACAAGCATCTTCTATCTATGCCATATTGTTATAAGCTTAACCGTTTCCTATGAGATGTGTTTCAATTATGTTGCTTATTTATTGTTGCATTGCATCCTACATACTTAGTACATTCAAACATACTAACGCATACTCTATGCCTACATGATGTCACCATGTAGGAACCAGAGCCCCACTTAAGCATCCTCCTCCACATGGCTAGTATGATTGTCTCTCAAGCTTGTTAGTGAATCCTCCATTCCAGGGACAATGTTGATGATCTCATACTAAGTTCTAAGACTATCTTTCTTTTACTTACGTATTGACTATGAGGTTGAGCTTGATTTCTTGTATTGTCCCCCGCTCTTATCTATGTAGTAGAGCTGTTGTTGGACATGTTTTATATCTGTGACATGAGCCTTAAGTCTCTTTTTTCTTGATGTTTATGATATGAAGGTTTCCCCTAAGTCCCTTTGCACTTGTTTCTAATCTTTTAGTGATATTTTATTGCTTCCGTGACCAATGATGTGTAATGATATGTTAAGAGGCTTGCTTGGGGTTCCTATGGGTTTCCCATGCACCATGTCACATCTAGGCCCTAACCCTGTGTCGTGACATATTGCCTATGTTTCTAGGCAACTAGAGGTGCATGAGCACAATTGCCCCACCCATGATATTGAATTAGAGGTTGTGGTATTTGCCTTGAAGATATGGCATCACTATTTGTATGGGGTTCATGTAGATGTATTCACAGACCACAAGAGTCTCCAATACGTGTTCACCCAAAGGGAGGTAGTTGGAACTCCTTAAAGATTATGAATGAATGTGCATTACCATCCTAGCAAGGCTAATCTTGTGGCTGGTGCTCCAAGTAAAGTGTCAATAGAAAGTACGACTCATATTAATAGTGGCGAGAAGGAATTAGCAAGAGAAGTTAATCGGTTGGCTAGATTGGGAGTTAGGGTGGATGAGGTCGAAAATAGAGGTGTGGTGGTTGTAGATGGTTCTAAGTCTTCCTTGGTGTAATAGGTCAAATACCAATAAGACCTTGACCCTGCATTTTTCGAATTGAAAGCTTTGATGAAAGATGGAATAGCATATGTTTTCTCCCAAGGGGATATGGTTCCCTTAGATACCAAGGAGGGTCATGTGTGCCTAATATTGATGGCTTAATAGAATAGATCTTGAATGTGGCTCATAATTTATGTTCTTCCATTAACCCTGGTTCTACCAAGTGTATAGCGATTTCACAGAAGTGTGTTGGTGGGGTGGTATGAAGAATGATATTGCCAAGTTCATAGCTGGTTGCCATAATTGTCAACAAGTTAAAGCTAAACACAAAATATGCTACTTGTAAGTGTGAAGAAATAAACATGGATTTTACAATTGGGTTACCAAAGATGGGAAAGAACTTTGATTCCATTTGGGTTATTATTGATAGAATGACAAAGTCGGGTCACATCCTACCGGGTAAGGTGACTTATGGTGCCAAAGATTGTGCCAAGATAAATATTCATGAGTTTTTCTGATTGCATGGGGTCCTATTGGCCATTATCTTGGATCATTGTGTTCAACTTACTTCACACTTTTGGAGGTCCTTTTAAAAGGGGTCTTGGTACTAAGGTCAAGCTTATCATGACATTTCACCCACAAATGGGTGGTCAACCTGAGAAAACCATTCAAACTCTTGAGAATATGCTTAGCGCTTGTCTCTTGGAGTTTAAAAGTAGTTGGGATGAGCATCTTCAACTCATAGAGTTCGCTTATAACAATATCTATCACTCTAGCATTGGAACGGCTCCCTCTAAAGCTCTATATAAGAGACATTGTACATCTGCAGTTGGGTGGTTTGAAGAAGGAGAAATGGCCTTGTTATGTTTGTATTTGGTTATGGAACCTTTAGAAAAGGTGAGGATGATAAGGGAAGGATTAAAGACAACTCAAAGTTGGCAAAAGTCCTATTCTGACACTAGGAGGAGAGATCTTGAATATAAAGTTTGTGATTAGGTGTATTTGAAGCTTTCTCCCATGAAGGGTGTAGTCCGATTTGGCGAAAAGGGAAAGTTATGCCCTTGGTATGTAGGGCCACATTGAATCTTGAGGTGTGTTCATAAAGTGGCATACGAGTTAGAGTTACCCATAGAGATAAGCATTATTCATTCGGTTTTCCATGTTTCTATGTTGAAGAAGTGTGTTGGAGATCCTAATTCCATTGTGCCCTTAGAAGTTGTGAATGTTGAAGAGAATCTAACTTTTGAGGAAGTTGTAGATGGAATCTTGGATAGACAAGTGAAAAGGTTGAGAAGAAAAGGTATTGCATCTGTCAAAGTCCTATGAAGGAACCAACAAGTCGAAAGCGCTAAATGGGAAGGCGAAGTCGATATGAAGAAGTAGTACCCCTATCTTTTCCATTCTAATAAAGCTTAAGGTACTAAAATTTTTCCTATTGGAGAACCCCCCCCCCCCCCATTCTTGAATGTTAATTACATCTAATTCATGCATAAGTATGTGATATTGAAGTTGCATTATAAATGTTATTTGAAGCATGGTTTGAAACTTTTCATGGTGACATGTTGCATTTTGCATATAATATATGTATTCTATTCCTTAGAGCCTATGTTTAGCATATTCAAGAACAAATGTTCCCAAGGGGGAGATATTGAAAGCCCCCATATGTTAGCGGGTGAAAAAGTGCCTAAGAAATAAATTTATAACTTTTCTAAGTACCAGTGGGTTTTACAGGATGGTCTACGGGTCATAAGTGTCCCCAAGCCGTATCTTGGGATCATGGAATGTTGGCAAGACTTTGAAAATACTGATTTCTGAAGTTGCGTATATGAGATATTAGACAGCCTTTGGATTGACATATGAGTCATAAGCCCAATTGTTGAATAAGAGTCAGATAAAGTTTCTGAGGGTCCAAACTCAAATCAAACAAAATCCCTTTCCTACAACCCGTAGAGTGGACCACGGGCCGTAATCGGGGTCTCGTGGTCCTGTCCGACAAGCTTTTAAAAACAGAAAATTTAACCTTTCCTAATTTTCTAAGCCTATACCACATCATTTAAGCTTCAAATGAGTTCCTTCAATCCTTGTAAAATGCTAAAGAACTCCATCCCACCCCATTCTTAAAATATCCTAAGTCTAAAATTCTCCCAAACACTCTCAAGCTCATTTAACGAATTCATGTGTGGAGTGCCCGCTAGGGTTTCGGTTCCTCCATCTACAAATCAAATTTCCTCCTAAAATACACAAGGTATGTGGATTTGATTGTAGAAACTTTTCCTCCACAAGTTCAACCATTCTTCCTCGTCATCTATATGAAATTTATAGATATTTATGGATGCTTTTACGAACTAATTGTATGATAATATTAGGAAGCGATTTATGGTCTTTTCCCTCAGTACATGATTATGCATTGAAAAGCCATATGAAATAGATGGGTTTTTCTGAGGGTTTGATTACCCTAGCAAAGTCTTTTTATGCTTTTTCTAGGTATTTTGAATGATATTGAAGTAGTTCCATTTTCTCTTCTCAAGTCATTTGCACTTGAGTTGCATGGTTTTAAACCTATATACATGTACTCACCAAGATTATATTAAAGTTGTATGTCAAGCTTTTATGATGTTGAGGGCTTTATAGCAAGATTATACAAACTATGAATGATATGAATTTTGAAAGGGCTTATTTTGCATGGTATAAGATATGAGAATATTATGAAAGTTATGAGGCCCTATTTTGATATTAAGAAGCTTTGATTTTAATGAGCTGCTACATGAAAATATTATGATATTATGATGCTTTGCATATTATCGCTATAAGTATCATTTGAATTTTCTTTGGGATTGTGACCTAGGATTGAGAGGTCCTTGGATGATAACCATTATCCCATAAAAATGTTACCACCATAGGTTTGTGAACTAGCTAATGGATCCATATAGGACATACTGCATGGTTGACCAAAAAGGGTGGTGTTCCTGCACGGCACAAGTCAATTAATTACAAAAAATGGTGGTGTTCCTATAAGGTTGTTATCATAAGTTAACCGGAAAGGGTGGTGCTCCTATAAGGTATTTATGAAGCATTTTCCGAGAAGGAGGAGTTCTCGTAAGATGATTGTTTGGGTTACCTTTACAAGGTAGACCACTCTTAGTCTGGTGTGGAGTGAACACCAGGATTCCAAGTATACCTCATTAGGTCTTACATATTGGCCATGATCCTTTCCCATCTAGGTATGATATGTTATATGACTTGATGATTCCTCATGCATATTTTTACTAAGGCATTGAGCATTCATGACATATTGATCTTCTATCTATTGTTTATGATTATGCATATTATTTAATTATGACATATGTTCCTTGTTGCATTGCACCTCGCATACTTAGTACAGCTTAAGTATTAATACATTTTTTTCCTACATGATCTAACCATGTAGGGGCCAAAGTTCCTATCCATCCTCCTCCTCTGTGTGGCTAGATAATTCAGTTGAAGATCACTTTAGCAGAGTCTTCCGTTCCGGGGGCAGTAACCATTATTTTTGTGCTTTATCTAGACTTGTATATATATGGATACTATCTTTTGAGGGAGAGCCTAGGAGATGCCTTGGCCCTCATTCTATTTGTATTAGAGGTGTTCTTGAATATTTGGATAAGTATGTTATGTGCTCGACTCTTATTATGCTATGTAGTATAAAAGACTTCCTTAGTCCCTTATTCCCTCTTTTGTGTTGAATGCTTGTTATACGGATGAGATAGAACTCTTAAGCCCCTAATTTCCCCCATAACGTGAGTCATACTTACCCACCCTTTATAATTTATTTTATATGTGATAAATGCTAATCCTCTCCCCCACAACATCCCCATAGCCTGAGTCCAAATTCGCATTTACCCTCTAAATTATGTGATTTTATCTATTTTATTCTTTTGCATCTATGGATGTGCTATGCAAGCTCAATAGGATTGTTTAGGATTTCTTTGGGTTCTCCATTCGCCATGTCAACTCCAGGCCCTAGGCTTGGGTCATGACACATTCTACCTAGAGTACTCTTCCTCATTTGCTAATAAGATTCCTAGTTTTTGGGAATGGATCTACTCCTCTAGTATTTCATCCCTTATCCTAGCAAAGTATGGGATGGCTCTAGCAGTGTAGGCAAGATGTTGTAACATCACAAGGCTTATAGTGATGGTTATCGGTTAGAGAAACTCCCCAAGCTAAACTAAACTAATTCTTGCATACGGAGTTTCAAATGATCTTACTTTTAACATACACTTTACTTATTATTTTTACTATCATATTTAAGACATGTTTTTAGCTATTTTGGAATATAGCGCCTTATACTGAGTTCCCTATTTTTGCTATTTTACATACTCGTATATTCCATGTACTGATGTCCTTTGGACCTACAATTATTTATGATGCAAATGTAGGTGGCAGAGTCCCTCAACAAATGTTCCATTGAAGGCCAGTATTTCGTTTAGCAATTGGAGAGGCCTCCTACTAATAAGAGGCTTTGAAGTCTTTATTTCTACTTAAGTACATATTTTTAGTTGTGGTTATCGTGGGCTGCTCGCGATAGTTGTTTTAGATTATCTTAGTTAGTGGTTCAAAAGACTGGACATGATCTTCAATTCTTATTTTTAGCTATTATTGAAATATTTCCTCTATTTATTTTGTTGAGATTATTATAGCCTTTGTAGTTCATTATATCTAAGCCTACCACATACTATTTAAATCTTCTGATAAGTAAAGTAGCCAGGCCAATTGGTTCATTTAGGACCAGAAATGGTTCTGGGTGCTGGCCACATCCATGGTGTAAAGTCGGGGTGTGACTGATGTGCTACAACACATTTGGTCCTAAAATAAGGGATTTTTTGTGTTCTCAATGCGACTTTTTATAGTTCCTATATATTTTGTGTTTATTTTTTTATAGCAAATTTAGGTTGGACTAATTTTGGGGAAAAGTAGAAGATTTTATTAAATTTGAGGAACTACGAGACACAATATAAGTCTTAGCCCAAGCTACAAGTTGTAGAAGATGATCGTAGCGATTAATAGTTTCCAAAATCAATATTTAAGAAATTGAAGTTCAGTCGTACGAGCCCAGGGTATGAGTTGTAGGCCTCATTGCGTCTCGTAGAAAGGGGCCTCGTAGTGATTAACAATATTGATTGAAATTGGACCAAGAAATGAAAGGGTGGAATACGAGAAAGCACTACCAGACATACACCAGTATATGACTCGTATAGGTGGATCATAACATGAAAGTCCAAAATACCAGGAGCTGACAATAAAAGCCCGATTACAACTCATAGGTCAGCCTACTAGCCATACATACGAGTCGTAACAGCTGCCGATCTTCATTGTTAAATTATCTTAAGAACATTTTTCCAAATAGTATAAATAGTATATGTTAGGGTTTTTCAAGGAAAGAAGACAATTACATAGATTTTTAGAGAGATTTTAGAGAGACAAGCTCTTAGAATATTATAGGGTTTTAAACTAGGGTTCCAAATTTGGAGACTCACTTTGGAGATGTGGAATCACTTGTAAATCAATTTTGATCATTCAAGCTTGTGATTCTAAGAAGAGTTTCCTTGTTCTTTATTATTCTTGGAAATTTCTCAACTATGTTTGTTTCATTCATTGTTTATTTTCTTGCCCAAGTCATGGGTAGATAAACCCCCACAACTTTGGTGTTGTGGGAACCATGACTAGCTAGATTAATAACCCGAATTATTTGTACCTCTTGAGTTGGGTATTTTCATGTATTATCGATTTTCCTTCATTTTCCTTGTTATATAATGGTGGCCAACATTAAACCCCACTTAGTGTCATGATCCCTACAGAGGTAGTGATGAATAGGAAAAATGGATGACAATATTCGATTGATGTGTTCGCATCTAATCAACCAAACCCAACCAAGCAGAGGTTGACTGAGACAATAGGTAATGGTTAGTTGGCAAAATATGGTGGTTGGTCAAGCGTCATACTGAAACTCGACCTTTAACTTTGCGCAATGGCCGGAAGAACCTAAGTTACCATCCTGCATGCAATGCCCTAATTTAGGTTGTGTTATCTGGGGCATTTGACTTAGTGAATCATGGGAGAAAAAATTTCCCAAGTTGCTCTCCAATTTGATTGTCTCTTTGATTTGTTATTCGAGTTTTAGTTTCTTATCAATCATTTCAAATCCAGCCCCCACTTTAATTAACAATAGAGCTAATTGATGTTTGAAATGATTGTTAGAGAATCGATGCAGCAAAACCCTGTATTCCCTTATGATTTGACCCTAACCTATTCTTAGGTTACATATTTGACAATGATCGCTTTATCTTCAGAGTGAGAGGCACTGTTTGAGCTTTGTCAAAATTAATTGTGTTGTTGCCGAGGAATACGACGAGTTTTGACTTGATTGCACTAGTAGTTAATTTAAGTATTGATTGCTTAATTCTTTTGTATTTTACTCTTGTTTTCATTTTTGTTGTTTATTTTATTTTGTAGGATATGCTAGGTATATTCCCAACACAAGGAGCCAAGGTGGACCCTTAGCTACAATTAATCATGAGATCCATCGCGTTGCAAGGAGAATGGACTAAGCAAACGTGGATGTTGCAGTTGATGAAGCCATGGATAGACATGATGATGTGGGTAGAGAGGAGAATCCACCACCAAGGGAAAATAGGCCACATCATAGGTACTTCAACGAGAATGCATATGGTTGGAATCAATATTGGTTGAACCCTATGCCTATGTATGTCAAGGTGGTATAGTGTTGCCACCACTAACTGGTAGATAGTAAGTTCACATTGTAGAGTAGATTTTTCCAAATGCTTCAGAATCGTAGTTTGATTGCGGGGTTACCTACTAAGGATCCTCACAATCGTCTTCATAATGTTGCATTTGTGTGTAAAAGAGTGGTAGGCACACAAAATATCTCTATGGATGATGTTGGGTTACTAGTGTTCCCTTTATTTCTTACAGGAAATGCAGTAATCTGGTTGTCAAAACTCCCACAGAGTTCAATCACCAATTGGACAGAATTGCAAAGAGCCTTCTTAGAGCGGTATTTTCCAAGGTACAAAAAGCTCAACCTAAAGGACTAAATCAATAACTATGAGCACTTGTCGGGCAATTCCTTTAGTACAATGTGGGAGAGGTTCACTAAGTATTTGAGAATGATTCCAGACCATAAGATTTTGGATAGTGCCTTAGTGGAAATTTTCTATCAAGGTCTTGATGAGAATAGTCAAGCATGTGTTGATACAATCATGGGAGGCATGTTGTTAGACCAATCGTTCACAAGGATAGTAGAAAGGATGGAGCAAGTAGTGAAGACCAATAGAGCATGGGGCCAAAGGGAGAGAGCTACTATAGGAAGCTCTTGTGTGGTTAGCATTACTTCGGATCAATAAAAAATCAATGATGAGATCATACAACAACTTGCTCAACTCCAGACTAGCGTAGACTTGGTGGTGCCACAAACTCAAGAAAGTGTTCAAGTGGCAATCCACCAAGCCCAAAGAGCACCCATGTATGGTGAGTCATATTATGATGAAGATGCTTACTTTGTTAGAGATCAAGCGGTCGATTTTTAGAACAATGCTTAAGGGTCCAATCTGGATGATTGGCGTCAAGGTTTCCATAATCAAGGTTGGAACTATAACCAAGATGGTGTATATAGAGATAACAGTGGAGGTTATTTTGAGAGAGATAGGGTGCTAGAAGATGAATGGGGCTAAAGAGATGGGTATAGAAATGGTCCTTATGTACCTCCTCATAATCGCGAAGTGGGTTCTAGCAATTCAAGGATTGATGAAATGTTTGACAAGTTGTTCAAGAGGGCCAATCACCATGATGAGACTTTGAAGGGAATGAAATTGGATATCTCAAGTATCAAACAAAAGATTAAGTCTCACTCGGTGGCGATCATGCAATTGGAACAACAATTTAGTCAAGTGTCCCTCCAATTGAATCAATGCCAAAAAGGTACTTTGCTAAGCAATACGGTCCAAAACCCAAAGAATGAGGGACATTTCATGGCAATTGCAACTAAGAGAGGTAAAAGTAGCATTGACTCTTCCATGCCAACCAAAGTATAAAATGTGCATACGAAAGAAAGTATGATGAGGGTTATGGCCGATAGTGAAAATGATGTGGAAAATGGGGTAGTTGAAGAGGGTGAGATACTGATGATGTTAACACTCCAATAAGAAAGTGGTCGCTATAAGAAATTAATCTAACCAAAGGTTAGGGTCCAATACACAGGAGTATAGGACTTGACTATAACAATTCACTGTTAATCATTTTGAGTATCCATAACTTAAATCTCTAAATGGGGGTGAGGTTTGTGATTTGAGAATAAAAGTAAAATAAACACTATACTACGACACGAGGAAGCACTCAATTTTAGGGACAACTTAGGAATTATGTTCCCCATGGTTCGTTGACTCGATTACCCTAGACAACATAACTACAATTACAAATTCGCATGCAGAATGGTAATATAGGTTCTTCCATCCCTCTTGTGCATGTGAAGGTCAAATTTCACCATGGCGCGTGGTCAGCAACCATGGTGTGTCAACTAACCATTATGCATTGTCCTTGTCAACCTCCCCTTTGTCAGGTTTGTTTGATTAGATGAGAGCACATCAATTGAATCCTGTAATTTACTTCCCTTTTCCTATTCGTCACCACCTTGGACAGGATCATGATAGTAGGCGTGGTTTGGTGTTGGCCGCCACCAAACAACAATCAAAATGAAGGGAAATAAATAATACATGCAAAACCCCAATCATATCAATGCAGTAAATCTAGGTCACCTCAAGTCAACTACCCATGGTTCCCACAACCCAATTTATGGATGCTTAGATACTCATAGCTAAAGCAAAACCAACATAAATGCAAAGACAAGACATACTCGAGAGTTTTACCCAAAGCAATGAAAATGATAGCACCACAAGTTGCAAACCACAAGCTTGATAGATTGAGTATGAATACAATGTGGGATTTGCACTACCTAAAAGTGGATTTTCCAAGTGAAAATGAAAATCTACACTAATACCCTAGAATATTCTAGAGAGAATATTCAAAGGAAATAACCAATGTTAAAAAATCTGGGATCTTCCAAATAAGTCCCTAACATAAATTATTTATAGTAGTTACAAATATAACCCTAAAAATTACACAAAAAAGAAAGATGGCAGGAGGTATGCCTCGCAGTTAGGACTCGTAAGGTGACCTATGAGTCATAATTGGGGTCTTGTATCACGTGTTTGGCATTTTTGACTAAACTAGTACCACCCACTGGTACGAGTCATTGCTTGGGCTATGAATCGTATGCTCTTCTCATAGTCTAGGACTTCAATTTTAAATCCAAAGTTTTGGCTCTCTGTTTCCTGCCACGAGTCCACCTAGACGAGTCATGGAGAGACCTACGACTTGTAGGATGCCTCATAGGGCTGAACTACACTTAGTAGATTTTTGATTTATTATCTTTATTTCTTGCTACGAGATCATTATATGACTCGTAGCTTGGGCTACGACTCATATGTGAGCTCGTGCATCCTGTACTTCAACAAACTCAACAATTTTCTTCCAAAATCATGCCAACCTACCTATTCTAGAATAACAGCACAAAAAGACATAAAAACAATTAAAAGTAGCAATAAGAACTCCCAAAATCCCTTGTTTTAGGCATCAGATGTACTATATTTCGACAACACATCAACACCCTCAACGTAGAACTGTTGCTTGTCCTCAAGTGATGACTCAATCTAAGTAGATAATAAGAAACACATTGTAGTTATACAAATGGAATATGCATCATTCACTCTAATTCATCTACACAACTATCATTTTCAAAACAAGATTGCAAGGCTACTAAGCAAAAACAAGAACACAAGGATGTATCTGGCAACCCAACTATGATAAGCTAAGAAGCATCAACCATCCACAATTACTGGGGTGGTCATATGCTAATCAAGTAGCGTGAATGCCCTTACCGAAAATAAGACCTCTTACTCACTCAAAAAGTATTTAGAATTCAGGGACTATTGAAGCATTCTCACTCTCACAAATGAAATTCATGCAAATGACTAAAACCATAGGCTTGGCTCTATACTCAACCTCTGGATTGGTGACAAAGTGGATTTGGATCACTTTAGGACTTACTGGCTTGTAACATAAGTTTAGGGGCTTTGATATGGCATTTTAGGCAAGTAATGAGTAAAAGCTATCCTTGAACCATGTTTACGAACATGTTTACCTTCATAACCAAACCATTTTCACTAATTCCAGCCTTATTTTTTTGTTTCAAGCTTTCACCGAGTGTTTTCTTTCTCTTTTTCAGCTGTGCCTTATTTTTGAACTCATTTTTGCTAATCTCCTCGATTTAAGGCACTTTTCGTTTCTTTTTCTTCACCCAACTCATGATTATTCATTTCTTTCTTTCTTTCAAAACTAGCCACCTTATTTTTATTACTTTGCCACAACAAAGGCTACCCTCAACTTAGACGTTTAGCATGAAGTGAAGTGCACAATATTTATTCCCAAACCAGGGCCACCATTTGTAGCCACCCTCAACTTAGGCTTTTATCCTTCATCAAGGTTCACATATTCAAGGATAAGTTAGGGCCAATATCAAGGTATTTTATCAAACAAGGTTAAGTTATAAGGTGTCAAGAAAGAACGAGTACATGAGAAGCTAAAAAATTTGGAACAAGGGATTTACTGGCTCATTTGGTAGGTCATTTAGGTAAAAGTGGACACACTAAAAGAACAAAGGCCTAAGATCCCTTCCAAATCAACCACATCACCAAAATACTCTTAGAGTACTAAGGTAAGTTATGAGTCTATACATGATACATGAATACAACAAAATAAGCTCACAACACACATTGCATTGCACTCACAATCAACTATAGACCAGGTCATGCTTCCAGCCTTAACTTACCTTTGCATTATCAGAACAAACATTACCAGATAATCAAAATGCATGATTGTATAAGCAGCTAAAAATCTCAAAAATTTTGAGGGTATAATTTTTCATCAAAATTTAAAAAGCATTTAAAGATTATGTATACGCCAACGAATAACATTACTATGTCTTTGCATATTATATACACTACCTAAACATACCAGTTCAATAGAAAATTAAAACATCTACAAGGAAAAAGAAACATGGAAAGAAAACCTTGGGATCAAAAATAGGGGAAGTTATGGACTCGATGTTACTCAGACTTCACCTTAATCCATAACTTCCCACACCCCACCTAAAAATAATACTTTTTCCTCAAAGTTAAAACATGTACGAAAACCAAATAACAGAATAATAAATATACATTAAAAACCAACATTTTAAAAACTGACATCCAAAACAAAAATAAAAACAACATCCAATATAAAACATTTAAACAAATCCAAAACCAGTAAAAACATTATCCAACAAAAGAACAAAGTATCCATAGATAAAGATAAGGGTTGGGGTCAAAAGTCTAACAGCATGGTGCTTAAGCACCTTTATTTGTCTGGTCAGCAGGGTCCTGGGTCACGATCTCCTCCTTAGTAGTCTGGGCAGCAGCTGTACGTGAGCTGCCCTCTCCATGTGAAGTCTGCCGGTCCTGATCAATTTTAGATTGTCACTATCAGTAGCGACTCCTGCACTATCGCCTCTAGTATCAACTCCTCCTCTAGTGTTGCTAGGTCATCAGGTCTAAGCCTCTTCTGGGTCATATCTAGATCATCATGCTCGAGGGGCCTCTTTCCATGGACATGCGGGTCGTCGGCTAACTAGTCGAACACCTTATCACCCGCCGGTGCCACTTCAGGGACTATAACAGAGGCTTCTAACATCTGCAATAAGTTGGCCTTAAACTTGGCCAACTCCTCTATCACTACGCTTGTGTCAGCAGGCCAAGTACCCTCAACCCCCACTGGACTCTCACCTTAAATGCTTTTTCTCAAGCATCCACCGCTCTAACTCTCTCTCCTACCAAATCGCGAGCAAAATGCCTTTATCCTCTCTTCTGAGTCCCGTACGGTCTGGATGACCCAAGGTCTAACCCGTGTTGATAAAGCTGTAGCCTGGACTCCACTATAGCTACCCTATGCACCAATGCTTGAAAAGCAACAATAGAGATAAGAGAATCAACATGAACAATGGATGATGTAGGTGCTAGAGTACTGGAGGATGGCATAGTCTCAATGTCAATAGCTAGTGAAGGCTCTTTAGTAGCTGGAATATTGCCGGTGGTAGTTCGAATCGAACCCTGAGTTAGAGGCTCAACCATGAATGGGTTTGATATGGCTGGAGGAGTTGCAGATGGTATGGCCACTGGGGTTCTCATCAACCTTTATTAGATTGGGATCCAGGATGCATGTGGCCTCTATATGCTACTCCCAGTGGGGGTCGATAGGAACACCTACAGCACTACACAAATAGTGGATCAAAAAAGGTAAAGGTAGTGAGGTGTTTGTCTAAACGGCCGACTCATGAATCTGCTCAGAGATAATCTGGGCCCAATCTATCTCATAACTAGCTATGATGTTGGCTAATAACACAGCTCGCTCTAGGGTGATCATATTATCTGTGAATGTGGGTCAGACACGCAAATGAATAATCAACCACCAAAATATGGCCCGAAAAGACAGGTGGGCCTTCACTATCGATTCAACATGGTTTGTGACCCACATTGACTTGAAACCCTCCTCACATATCTGGCTGGCATTCCACTATAGCAGCTTAGTTTTTGCCCTAACATCTTTCCCACTCACCGCTCTTCTAATTTTATCAACGCAACCATCGTACTCTGTGGTGGACTGAAGCACTCTATAGGTAGGCCCAAACTATGTAGTTGACCCTGAACCGAAGCTGACCCGAATCCATATCCACCAAGGCTCTCCCTGTGGCAAGAAATAGACTTCCCAAAATAAAGGGCACCTTGAGATCAACCTCACAGTCAAGGATCATAAACTCTGCGGGAAATATGAAATTATCAACTTAAACAAGCACATCAAGAAGTATTCCCTCTAGCTTTATGATGGTTCGATCCGCCATGAGCAATCACATTCTTGTCAAAGTTGGAGTGCTAAGCCCAAGCTTTTTGAATATAGCAAGTGGAATTAGATTAATATTGCTCCTAAATCACAAAATGCACTCGCGAATTCAACATCATCAATGGTGCAAGGGATTGTGAATACACCGGGTCCTCTCGTTTTTGAACAAGGCATTTGGTCATAATTGCACTACATTGTTGGATCTCTGGTTAGAACTCTTGGCTCAAAGTGTGTTTCTTTATCACCAAATCCTTCATGTACTTGGCATACCTGAGCATCTTCTCCAAAGCTTCTAGAATGGGGAATGTTGATGGATAGTTGCTGCAACATCGAGAGGATGTGTTTGAATTTGGCCTCTTTCTTTTTCTTAAGTCTTTGAGGGAAAGGAGGAGGAGGCTTTGGAATTGACGTATTTTTTCGTGCTCTCTTTTCTTTGCATCCCAACATTCTCCGGACCTTCTCCTTCAACCTTAACTTCACCACTAGTACCCTTCTCATAAACTTCATCTACAATCCCAGCATAGGGGGATCTATGATGCTTTTACCACTCCTAGTCATGACCACCATGCATTGCCAATCATTATTTGGGTTTGTAACTGTATTTCTTGGTAAGGTGTCCTTTTGGCGTTGGCTCAATTGTGAAGAACTTTCCCAAATTGTTGTTCCAATTGCTTAATAGCCACAGAGTGAGACTCTATTTTTTTGTTTATAATCGAAATGTTTGATTTCATTCCCTTCAAGGTCTCATCTTGATGATTGGATCTTTTCACCAACTTGTCAAACATCTCTTCAAGCCTCGAAGTACTTGTCATGGCATCACGGTTATGGGGAGGCACAAAAGGACCATTTCTATAGCCTTCTCTTCTACCCGATTTGGCATCCGACACTCTCTCCCTTTTATAGTAGCCACCTCAATTATCTTTGTAAGCACTATCACGGTTGTAGTTCTGACCTTGATTCCCAGAACCTTGCCTCTGATAGTCTGAGTTGAACCCTTGAGGCTTATTCCAAAAACCCACCGCTTGTTTAGTCACGAAACAAGCATCTTCATTAAAGAATGGATCTTCATATATGGAAGCCTTAGGTGGTTGGTGAGTGACCTCTTGGACACTTGCTTGGTTTTGTTTCAAGACCAAGTTCATACTTGTGTGAAGTTGAGCAAGTTGCTCCATGATCTCTTCAATCATCTATCACAACCCAAGTCTAGGACCTAGACGTGGCTGGTGAATGGGGAACCCAAAGAAACCCCAAAAGCCTCATAGTATATCATTACACATCCTTGGTCGTGGAAGCAATACAAAACAACATAAGATACATAAACAGGAAGAATTGAGACTAAAGGGGGAGAGAGAGAGAGAGAGAGAGAGAGTTTAATACTTAAATAACATAGACGAGTCAAAGTTCAACCATAATAAATAACTTGTCCAACAACACCTCTAAACATAGATACTTAGCGGGGGCCAAGACAAAGCAAGTGGGCTCACCCTCATAGTCAAAATAGCAATAAAGAAGAAGGAATCAATGCATAACATATGAAACATAGACCAACGTCCCCGGAATAGAGGACTCACCAGTAAGCTTGAGTGAAACTGTACTAGCCACATGGTTAGAGATGCTCAAGCGGGGCTCCATTTCCTTCATGGTGATTACATGTAGGCATAGAGTATGTGTTAGTAAGTTGAAATGTACTAAATATATGGGATGCAATGCAACAAGAGATAGGCAATGTAATCAATATGTAAAACCATTACAAGAGAGAGTATATTAGCAACATGGTATGTTTGAACAACACTTGCAGAAAAGTATGCATGAGAATAATCATTCTTACATAGCTTAACCTAATAAGATAACATAATTAGCTTATCCAAATACCGTGTACTAGACGGTGAGGGAGATAACATGAGTTCATAACCCCAAATCATACATAAGGGTAAGGAGTACATCATAGTTCATAACCCCTACATTTAGAAGTGAGTAAAGGAATAGTGCATGAGAGTAAAAGGTGCCATAGTTTCATAAACCCTACATTTGTATACCTTGAATAACCTCAAATCGAACATGAGGGTATGTAGTATCACATAATTCATAACCCCTTCGTGTGGATATCAGTACATAGCATAACCTCAAATGAGTACCTAGCATAATCCCAAATCATACATGAGGGTAAGGAGTATTACATAAGTCATAACCCCTACATGTAGAAATGAGTAAGTGTATATCATAACTTCTTACATGAGGGTAAAGTGTTCAACATAGTTCATAGCCCCTACATGTAGGAATAACCAGTCACTAGAGGGTAAAGCATATAACATAGTTCATAGTCGGCTTCAAAGTTGACAAGAGCATTAATCTTAGCATAAGAATCCAACAACTCAACAACAATTCACAAGAACATAACAACATGAGAGCCCAACAATTCACTTGTAATTCCAAATGTGCTTTACATGATTCAAACACATATATACATTCCTTTCATCCTTATATACATATATTCCCTTTTTTCATCATTTGGTCATCACATAAATACATTATTTCATCATCATAACTTCATTAAACTCATAAGTCATGCATTGGACCGTCAATTCCTCAAGAAACCCTAGTCGGACATTTTATCAAACGCTTGGCGATTGTGTAGTGCTTGTATAAAACCATGCAATTCAAGTCTGAAATCATGTAAGAAAATTCATTGTAAACCATCAATAAACACCTTGAGACACCTCAAGAAATATACATCAAAACCCCTTATTGAATCTTACATTAGATCCAAGATTTATAGCTCCAAACATGCTAAATAAATCATACTTTCATAAACCCCAAATCACTGTGCAGTGAAATTATAGTCAACACCCATAAGTAAATCAATATTAAATCATGCAATTTAGGTAAAAAGGAAGCTAAGGCACCATGGATGAAAGGACCCAATGATTCAACACCACATGCCTTAGCTTTTAGAGAAACCTTGAAGAAGATTGGAGATGGAGACTTTAAATTTGGTTGAAATTCTTAAGATCCAGTTAGGGTTTTGGTACTTGAAATTTGCGAGAAATATAAGACTTTGTTTGAGTGAGTATTTGGAAATGTCTTAGGTGATATAAGGGTGAAATAAGGCTAAGTATAGGAATTTTTTCATGTGGGAACACTTAGGACCAAGACTTAAAAGTCTTGGAGAGAAAATTGAAAATAGGGCAGAAATTACACTGGGAGCGTCACGCCCCAGGCGCGTAGAGGCCTCTGGAATTCGTCACTTGGAATTTTGAAATTGTGAATTGTTTGCTCTAAAATAGGGGTTAGATCCTTCCCCCACTAATTTTGACCCATGAACAAGAACATGAAGTCGAATTCTTGAAATAATGCGCAAATTTTGAGATATATGCAATTTAGAATTCCAGGCATTCCAAGGTATATTTTCAGGCACTTTTCGAGGTCATTTCGATATCTCCCCCTTGGGAGCATTCGTCCACAAATTTGAAAGAAACGTATATGAGAAGAGTAATCTTGATCAAATGATCCCCAAAAAGAATGCAACAATGTATTTAAAACACCATTTTTAAGCTATCAACATAAGTGTCAAAATCATCATGAACTTGTTAAAGTAAACATGGATACATGTAAATGATGTAGGGGTTGTAACATTATACTTGGAATCATGAAAGGACTGGAGATATCATCATAAGCTCGAATAGAAATGAAAGAGGTGTGGATGTTGTTTCTACAAAACCACTCCCTGAGAGAAACTTCCAACTTGACAAACCTCCTCATAGCCTTACGAACACCACATTCTCATCAATCAACTTTGGACACACACCAGCCACTTAATACCAAGTCACCATCTCCCCCTTGAGATAAGACCTCCAATTTCATCAATACGTAAATCAACGCCTTACGTAACTAGACACCTTTCAACCATATAAGATTCGGAACCACCAAGCCACTACATCACTATTCTCAACCTCATCCACCCCAGTCAAGAGATGAACTCATCCAACCACCTTCTTTCCACCCAAAGGTCCCCACTTTCCAAAATTAGCAAGAAACCTCACCTCCTCCGAATTCACAACAGTACCCTCAATTGGTTCACAAGCTCTCCCTCACTACTAGAAACAATCAACACATTATCACCAAGTACAACCATAACGTAACAAGGTAGGGATTAAAGACACAATTTGTGAGACCTATAGACTTGACTGGTGCATAAGTCAAACCATGAGACACCACCCTACATTCAAGCTATCGGGAAGGGCATCAAGGACTCATTGATCACCGGAGACAACTCAATAGAAAAAACTTAGGTTCAACACCCCTAACACTTACAAGATGAGAATGCAATCCCCTAGAGATCAATTGTACCTGAAAACAAGAAATGGACTTACCTCTTCACTACCACTCAAACATGGGTTTAAAAGGGAATTGAGACTTGACTAGAAGGGGCCCCATCATCAATGAAGGCACAACATACATGCAACAAATCCAACACAAGAATGACATCAAAATCCACCACATCAAATCATCAAGACAAAAGGAAAGATATAATTTAATAACAACAAAGAACAATACCAATGACCTTCTAGAAACAATAGACTCAACAAAAGTATAAACACCAAAGGTTCACATAACCACCCGGAACACACATAAATCCCACAAGAAATAAGAAGAGATATAAAGGGAATTGAGTCATCTAAACCTTCCAACGCATTACACATCAATGTCAAAGAAACTCACATTGGCCATGAGGACGGACCTCCTTACCCTTGTTCTAGATATAAGGGCAATCAACAAGCTTGTGACCTTCTTTCCCACAACCATAACTTGCCCTTGAGTTCTTTACGAATTTGCCATGATGATGCCTTTCACATTTTGGGCATTTTGGAAATCTCCTTCCACCATCACCTTCTTGGAACCGATCATCCTCAAATCGAGCCCTCTTGGACTCCCCACTCCTCTTCTTCCTAAGCTTCTCTACCTCTATTTGTTCAACATAGGTCATCAAATGGGACAAGTCCATATCACTAATCAACATAGCGGACCAGCATTCTTTATTCACCAAGTCGGACACACCCATCACGAACTTGTTCATTCTAGACCTTGGGTCAGCAATTAAGTGAGGAGCATACTTAGAAAGTTTATTGAACTTGAGGGCATACTCCATCACACTCATTGATTTTTGTCTCAAATTCATTAATTCTACCAATTTGGCTTCCCTAAGCTCAAGAGGGAAGAACGGACTAAGGAAAGCTGCCTTGAACTCCACCCAAAGCACCACATTATGGATTCCCTTCTCCTCTCTCCATTGGTTATACCATGGATGTGTTAAGCCGTTGAAATGGTAGGCCACCAACTCCGTTTTATCTTCCAATCTATTACCCATGATGGGCAATACCTTATAAATCTCATCAACAAACTACTGTGGGTCCTCATCTACCTTTGAACTATGGAACTCTGGCAGGTTTATCCTCATGAAGTCTCTCAATCGAGAATCCAGTGTAGGAGCATGAGGTGCTTGGGCTCCTTGATTGGCTTGATTAGCCACAACTTGTGCAAGCAACGTGAGAGCATCCCTAAGATCCCCATTGGCCAATTGCCCCTTGGGGGTCCGAGCCCATCTTCCTCTTGCATTAGGCAGGATCAACTAGCATGGAAAAACATAAATGTTAGGGGGGGGCAAGGATTTACTCCAACTCTATAGCACGACATAGAACATAAAGAAGGGAAACATCTCCTAAAATGTATGATAGCATCCTACTTATAGTTGTGGTACAAATTGACGTGGTGTATTGGACTCCGAGGATCTAAAAACCTACTGCCTGATATAAAGTTTGTCACGACCCAAGCCTAGGGCCTCGACGTGAGCAACGAATAGGGAACATGATGGAACACCAAATGAACCTCATAGTATAACACTACATATCCTTGGTCATGGAAGCAATATAAACAAGAATAAGAAACATAAACAAGGGGAATATGGACAATGGGGGAGAGAGAGATAGTTTAATACTTAAATAACATAGATGATTCAAAGCTTAAACATAATACATAACTTGTCCAACAACACCTCTAAACATAGATACTTAGCGGAGGCCAAGACAAAGCAATTATGCTCACCCTCCTAGTCAAAATAGCAATAAAGAAGAAGTAATCAATACACAACATAAGAAACATAGACTAGCATCCCCGGAGTGGAGGTCTTACCAACATGCTTGAGTGAAACTATACTAGCCACGTGGGTGGAGATGCTCAAGCGGGGCTCCGGTTAATACATGGTAATAACATGTAGGCATAGAGTATGCGTTAGTGTGTTGGAATGTATTAAGTATGTGGGATGCAATGTAACAAGAGATAGGCAATGTAATCAAAATGCATAATCATAACAAGATATAGTATATTAGCAATATGATATACATAAACAAAGTTTGTAGTAAAACATACTTGAGAGTAATCATTCTTACATAGCTTACTTAACCCGATCAGATAACATAATTAGCTCATCCAAATACCTTGTACTAGAGGGTGAGGGATATAGCCTGAGTTCATAACCCCGAATCATACACGAGGGTTAGGAGTACATCATAGTTCATAAATCCTACTTGTAGAAGTGAGTAAAGGAATAACAAATAAGGGTAAAAGATGGCATAGGTTAATGAACCCTACATGTGTACAGCTTCCATAACCTCAAACCAAACACTAGGGTAGGGAGTATCACATAATTCATAACGATATGAGTACATAGGATAACCTTAAATGAGTACCTGAGTGTATATAATAATTTCGTACATGAGTGTAAAGTGTTCAACATAGTTCATAACACCTACATGTAGTAATGACCTTGCACTAGAGGGTAAAGTATATAACATTGTTCATAACCCCTCCAAGTAGGCTTCACAATTGACAAGCACATATACCTTAGCATAAGAATCGAAAAATGTATCAACAATTCACACGAACATAACAGTATGAGAGCCCGACAATTCACTTGCAATACCAAAGGTGCTTTACATGATTCAAGCACATATATACATTCCTTTCATCCTTATAAACATATATTCCCTTTTGTCATTATTTGGTCATCACATACATACATCATTTCATAATAATTTCATCATCATACAATCTTCATAATATCATTCAATGCATAAGTCATGCACTAGACCTTTAGTTTTTCAAGAAACCCTAGTCGGACATTTTATCGAACACTTGGCGGGTGTGTAGTGCTAGTATAAACCATGCAATTCAAGAGAGAAATCATGCAAGAAATCCGTCCTAAAACCATCAATTAGTACCTTACAACACCCTCAAGCAATATACATAAAAATCCATCATCAAATCTTACATTAGTTCCAATATTTATAGCTCAAAACATACTAAAACAATCATACTTTCATAAACCCCAAACCACTGTGCAGTGAAATTTATAATAATCAAGACCCATGAGCAAATCAACATTAAATCATGTAATTTAAGTAAAAAGAAAGTTTAACCATCATGGGTGAAAGGACCCAATAGTTCAACACCACATACCTTAGTTTTTGGAGAAACCTTGAAGAAGATTGGAGATGGTACTTGAAGTTTGGTTGAAATCCTTAATATCCGGTAAGGGATTTTGCACCTGAATTTTGATAGAAATATAAGACTAAGTGTGTGAGTGAGTATTGGGAAATGTCTTAGGTGATATAAGGGTGAAATTTGACGATGTATCTTCATTTTATAGTGTGGGAACACATTGGCCCAAGACGTAAAAGTCTTGGACCAAAAATTTAAAACTAGGAAGAAATTGCACTGGAGAACGTCGCACCCCTGACGAGGAGAGGTATCTGGAATGTTTAAGTTGGAATTTCGAAATTGTGAATCGTTCGCTCTAAAATTGGGGTTAGACCCTTCTTCCCCTAATATAAGACTAAGTGTATGAGTGAGTATTGGAAAATGTCTTAGGTGATATAAGGGTGAAATAAGGCTAAGTATCTTCATTTTATCATGTGGGAACACATAGGCCCAAGACTTAAAAGTCATGGACCAAAAATTGAAAACTAGGTAGAAATTACACTGGGGCTCGTCTCACCCATGACATGGAGAGGCCTCTGGAATTCGTTAGCTGGAATTTTGAAATTGCAAATCGTTCTTTCTAAAATCAGGGTTAGACCCTTCTCCCCCTAATTTTGATCCCCTAAACAAGAATATGAAGTCGAATTTCAAAATAACACACAAATTTTGAGGTATATAGAATTTATAATTCTGGGCATTTCGAGGCACATTTTTGAGGTAGTTTCATGTCCTTTGCTTGCTCATTGTTAGTGGTGACCATAAAAGAAGTCTTAATCAAATCTCGCTCTCATTGACCCTATGCTCTATTGGTTTTAACCACTTGCTCCATCCTCGCAACTATAAATGCAAAAGGTCGATCAAGATGCCTCCCATGATTGTGTCAGCATAAGCTTGACTATTCTCGTCAAGTGCCCAATAGAAAATCTCAATCAAGGCTTCATCAAAGATATTTTCATCGAGGACCATACTCATGCATTTTGTAAACCTATCCCTTATGGTACTAATAGATTCACCTGACAATTGATCAAAATTGTTAATTTGATCTTTGAGCTTTAGCTTCTTTGATCTCGGGAAATATCTTTCTAGAAGAACTCTCTGAAGCTCTACCCCACTTGTTATTCTACCCGAAGGAAGCTCAGGCAACCGCATAGCCACATTCCTTGTTAGTGATAATGGAAACACCCGCAAACGAACCACATAAAGAGAAAGATTTTGTGTCCCTATGACACTCTTGCAAATAAAAAGCACATTATGGAGATGACGATGTGGATCCTCTGAAGGTAGCCCTGTGAACAACCCACGGTTTTGGAGAATTTGAAGTAACTCATTCAACACCGAGAACTTAGCGTCTGCTAATAATGGAGGCAACACTACAGTGCCAGTAATGTCCATAGCAATAGGGTTCAGATGATATTGGTTCCAACAATAAGCGTTCTCGTTGAAATCCCTAAGTTGTGTTCTATCATTCCTTAGAGATGGATTTTCTTCTCTCCCCATATCATCATTCATATTCATTTCTTCCTCAACCGCGATATCCTCATTCACTTGAGCCATTCTTCTCAAAAGTCAATAGATCTCCAAATTGATCAGAGCTAAGGGAGTTCCTTGGATCCTTATGTTGGGCATACAACCTTCTACACCTTGCAAGTAGAATCAAACAACAAAAACCAAAAAATAAAAGTAAAATATAAAAGTGTTTAGAAATTAGTACTTGAACTAACTAATAGTGAAATTAATTCCAAAAAACTAGTCATATTCCCCGGCAATGACGCCATAATTTTTGATGATGTTCATGCACAAATAGAAAGCAGTGCTGTGAGCAATTAACCTAACCGGTGGTTAGGGTCGAATACAAAAGGAATACAGGGCTTGACTATAAGAATTCACTATCAATGATTTTGAGTATCCATAACTAAAATCTCTAAATGGGGGGGGGGGGGGTTGTTATTTAAG
This sequence comes from Solanum ossicruentum, assembly GCA_025774065.1. NCBI lineage: Eukaryota > Viridiplantae > Streptophyta > Magnoliopsida > Solanales > Solanaceae > Solanum > Solanum ossicruentum. Next base: position 47,674 of record JAOTQR010092749.1, on the reverse strand, counting down.
AACAAAATTAAAAAAAGCACCATACTGCGACACGAGGAAACACTCAATTTTAGGGACAACTTCGGAATTGTGTTCCCCATTTCGCATGTAGGACAGTAACATAGGATCTTCCAACCCTCTTGTGAAGGTGAAGGTCGAATTTCACCATAGCGCACGGTCGACAACCATGGTGTGCCAACTAACCGTTATCCATTGTCCCAGTCAACATCCCCTTGGTTAGGTTTTGTTGAATAGATAAGAACACACAATCAAATCCTGTCATTTACTTTCCTTTTCCTATTCGTCACTACCTTCATCAGGATCATGATAGTAGGCAGGGTTTGGTGTTGGCCATGGCCAAACAATAATCAAAATGAAGGAAAATAAACAATACATGCAAAATCCCAATCATAAAATGAAATAAATCTAGGTCACCTCAAGTTAACTCCCCATGGTTCCCACAACCCCAAGTTGTCATGACCCAAGCCTAGGGCCTAGATGTGACTGGCAAATGGGGAACCTGAAGGAACCCCAAACAAGCCTCATAGCATATCATTACACATGCTTGGTCATAAATGAAATTAAAATGACAATAAGGGATAAGCATAAACAGGGGGAATCAGGACTAAGGGAAGACTTCCATCATAAACATCAAGAAACGAGAGAGTCAAGTTTCGTATCAGAGATACATAACATGTCCAACAACACCTCCACTACATAGATAACAGCGGGGCCCAAGACAAGCAACCGAGATCACCGTTATAGTCAATACATACCTGAAAGAATGATAGTCTTAGAACATGGCATAAGATCATAAGCAATGTCCCCAGAATGGAGGACTCACCAGCAAGCGTGAGTGAAATCGCACTAGCCACGTGGGTGGAGAAACTCAAGCAAGGCTCCAGTTACTACATGGTGACATCATATAGGCATAGAATATGCATTAGTATATTTTAATATACTAAGTATGCATGATGCAATGCAACAAGAGATAGGCATCATAATCAAAATGCATAATTATAAGCAACGGATACGAAGAATAACAATATGACATGCATGATCAATGGTTGAAGTAAAACATGCCTTTAAATAATTCCAATTACATAGAATATATTACATAAGTGTGGGAAGAGACCTCAACTGACATATAATAAGAATAAGCGTGCTACAACTTGGAATTCTGATGATTACCCCTCACCGATAAATAAGTGGTCTACTTGCCAAGGCAAACTATACTTTAAACTTATGGCAACATGGCCTAATTTCATATAAGGTAACCTTTCTTATGAGAACATGACCTAATTTTGAAAAAAATTTTACTAAGAACTTCACCTTACGGGAACACGACCCAATATTAGGAAGAACCTCAAGAGAAAGTCTGCAAAGAGGATCCACTAGTATTGCAAGAGTGTAACATAGTCCTATGGTGGCATATAGTTCAAGGAAAGAGAGCAAACCCTCTATCCATCGGTGCTAAGTCTAATATGACAAAATACTTATAATAATCACACTTTTGTAGCTTATGAGAAACATAGAATCATGACATGAGTAGCTCTAAAACATCATTGACCTTTAATGGTGAGCCTAAGAGGTAAAATCTTTAAGAAAGGGCTCAAACCCGGCTTTAGAACATCATCAACATTTCCATTAGTCAAACATATCTTTAGAAAGCTTATAATCATCAGAGAGTCACTTGGATCATAAATCAACCAATAGATTATCAAAACCTAAAGAATCTTTAAAAAGGCATTTTATCAAACACTTGGCGGGTGTGTAATGCTACTATAAAACCATGCAATTCAAGAGTATAATCCTACAAGAAAATTGAAAAATCATAAATAGATACTAGGTAACATCCTCAATAAATATAAATCAAAACCTTTCATCAAATCTCACAATAGATCTTAGATTCATAGCTCAAAATATGCTAAAACAATTACACTTTCATGAAACCCCAACATAGTATGCAGTGAAATTCATAATAAGTAAGACTCATTTGTAAATCAACTTTAAATCATGCAATTTTAGGTAAAAACAAACTCGGGCATCATGGGTGAAAGGAACCCATGAACGAAACCCACATACCTTGACTTTGGAGAGTTTCTTGAAAAGATTTGAAATGGAGACTAAAGCTTGAATGAAATTCTTAGATCCGGATGAGTTTTGGGACTCTTGAATCATGGGAGGACTTGGGGCTTGATTTGGTCTCCTTGAATTTCAACAAGACTTCTTGAAAACCTTGAGAATTTGATGAAGATTAGAGAGGATTTTGAAAGGTTTTTGTTGGTTTTTATGGCTCAAAATGGCTTGAATATGAGGTACTCATGTATATAGGTATAGGGTTATTACCCAATTACCTTGGAGTAAGAAAAATAATTTTCAAATATTTTTGAATTAGTCCGCATCGGGTCCGCGTCGCAGACCCGTCGTGGATAGCTACTGTTTTAGTGAAGTCTCACAAAAAATTTTATTTTTCTTGGCACGTAAAAAGCATACCTTATAGGTACTCATTTTCCCATGCAATGTTTCCCTTTAAACAAGAATATGAAGTCGCTGTTGTGAAACATTACATAGTTTTTAAGACATTGAAAACAAATGTATCAGAGGGTCTTTTTGAGCTACATGGAGGGGTGTTTAAATATCTTTGATTTGAGATATAAGGTAATAATGATTGTGGGGGCATTCCTAGGCAAGTGTTGGGCGTTTCACAAGTTGTGGTTGCTTAGCTACTCATGACTAAGCAAAACCAACAAAAATGCAAAGATAAGACATAGTTAGGAGTTTTAACCAAACCAATGAAGAATGATAGCACCACAAGTTGCAAACCACAATCTTGATAGACTGATAATGAATACAATGTAGGATTTGTACTCCCTAAAAAGTCAGTTTTCCAAGAGAAAATAAAAATCTACACTAAAACCCTAGAATATTCAAGAGGGAATATTCAAAGGCAATATTAAATGTTCAAAAATCTTGGATCTTCCAAATAAAACTATAACATAAAGAATTAATAGTACTTACAGATTTAACCCTAAAAATTACATAGAAAAGATAGCTGGTAGCACGCATATGTTGCAGTTATGACTCGTATGGTGACCTACGAATCGTAATCGGGGTCTCATGTCAAGTGTTTGGCATTTAGGACACAACTGGTACGACCCACTTGTACGAGTCATTTCTTGGGCTATGACTCGTAACTAGGGATTCTATTTTATGTCTAATGTTTTCTCTCTCTGTTTCTTGCTACGAGTCCATCTATACGAGTCATAATTAGACCTATGACTTGTTGGATGGCCTTAAAGGGATAACCTCCACTTAGCAAATTTCTTTTTTTTATCCTCTGTTTCTTGCTACGAGATCTCTATTCGACTCGTAGCTTGAGAGTTATGACTCGTGGGTAAGCTCATATGTCCTATACTTCAACAAAATCTATAATTTTGTTCTAAAATCATGCCAGCCTACCTTTTCTGCAATAAAAACACAAAAACACATAATAAACATAAAAATGGCATTAAGATCTCATAAAATCCCTTGTTTTAGGCATCAAATATATTGTATTTCAACAGCACATCAGATACCGAGGAAGTATAAGACCTTCCTGAGACCTCCTCCCCTTTTCGTCAATGAATCAAAAAGAGGAGGAGAGCAAACTCGAGCATGTCCTATCAATACTCAAGAAACTATCAATAAATATCCCTTTGATTGAAGCCTTAGAAAAGATGTCGGGTTCCACAAGGTACATGAAGGATTTGGTAACAAAGATCCAAACATTGAGTCAAGCTCTCTCACATGACCTTCAACATTATGGTGTCATCACTACCAAGTCATTGATCGGAAAGTGTGTAGAGCCAGGTGCTTTCACTATACCATGAACTATTGGGGAGGTAGAATTTGCTATAGTACTTTGTAATTTGGGTGCTAGCATCAAGTTGATGCCACTTGCGATCTTCAAGAAACTTGGCCTGGGAACTCCTACTCCTACAAAAATATGGTTACTAATGGCAGACCAAAAAGTCAAGAAACCCATGGGAGTGCTTTATGATGTGTTGGTGAAGGTAGACAAATTTATATTTCTTGCAGATTTTTTATACTTGACTTTGAGGTTGATTTTGCAATTCCTATTATTTCGGGAAGGCCTTTCTTAGCTACAGTTTCAACTCTAGTTGACATGGAGAAAGAGCTACTCACATTTAGAGTTAGGTAAGAAGAGGTTGTGTTTCATGTTTGTCAACAAGAAAGGAAGAAGTGTAATCTGATGGTAGTTTCAGTAATTGAAACTGTTATTTATGATGATGAGTTAGAAGCACCTGTTGAGCTACGGCTAGGAGTTAACACTTTGGAGGCGGTCTTGATGAACTTTGAGGGTGACGGTATATCAGATTATGAGGATACTATTAATGCCCTTGGGTTGTCATTCCGTCCTAGACATCAGACCAAGTTGGAGCTAGATTTGAAGAACCGAGAGACACCACCTACAAAAACTTCTATAGAAATTCCAAAGGTGTTAGAACTAAAAGCACTTCCATCGCATTTAAAGTATGTATTCTTAGGAGTGAACAAGATATTAGCAGTCATCATAGCTGCAGACTTGAGTGAGGGACAAGCAGAAACCCTTGTGACAGTACTCAAGCAGTTTAAAAGGGCTATTAGGTGGACAATTGCAGATATCATTGTATCCCTCTGGGGTTATGGACTCGCAAAATCTAGTTAGTTAATGAATACAATCCTAGCAGCGAGCATCAAAGGCATCTGAACCCTCTTATACAAGAGGTTATTCCTAAGGAAATCATAATGTGGTTAGATGCAGGAGTAATCTAAATAATTGCTGACAGTGAATGGGTGAGTCCAGTTTAGTGTGTCCCAAAAAAAGGGGCATCATAGTGGTTCCCAATGAAAAAACAAATTGATTCCTACGAGGCCAGACAACAGATTGATGGTAGGTAAGAACTACCTAAAGCACAATGCCTCAATAGAGAAGGATCACTTCCCTATGCCATTCATGGATCAGATGCTAGACATATTTACAGAAAAAGAATGGTACAGTTTCCTTGATGGGTATTCTGACTATAATCAGATCATCATTGCTCTAGAAAATTAGGAGAAAACTACTTTCACCTGCCCATATGGTACATTCTCATTTATAAGGATGCCATTCAGATTGTGTAATGCTCCATCTACATTTCAAAGGTGCATGCTGTCTGTTTTGTTGGATACGGCGGAAAGCACTATCAAGGTATTCATGGATGATTTTAGTGTGGTTGGTAACTCCTTTGACGATTGTTTGGCAAACTAGCATGATGTTTTGTAGAGATGTGTGAAAAGTTACTTGGTACTAAATTGGGAGAAATGTAATTTTCTGGTTAAGAAAGGCATTGTGTTTGGCCATAGAATCTCAGATAAAGTCATAGAGGACGATAGAGCTGAGATAAAGGTAATTGAGAAGCTCCCACCACACATTCCAGTAAAAGGTGTTAGAAGTTTTTTGGGATATGCAAGATTTCATTGACAGTTTATAAAAGTCTTCTCCAAAACCTTACACCCACTATGTAAATTATTGGAGAAGGATGCCAAGTTCGTGTTTGATGATGTATGCATGCAAGCATTTAAAGAATTGAAAAAGAGGTTGACCTCAACACCAATTATTGTAGCTCCTGATTGGTCTAAGCCATTAGAAATAATGTGTGATCCCAACGGGGTTGCACTAGGTGTGGTTTTGGGACAACATAAAGATAAATTCTTACATCCTATGTACTATGGTAGAAAAGCCATTAACACAGCTCAGAAGAATTACACCATCATAGAACAAGAGTTGCTTGCATTGGTCTTTGCATTCAAAAAGATTAGGTCATATCTGTTGGGAGCCAAGGTGATAGTGCACACGGACAACCCAATATTTAAGAACATGATGCACAAAAAGGATGCAAATCCAAGACTGATAAGAAGGGAACTTCTATTACAAGATTTTAACTTCGATGTTATTAACCCAAAAGGTCAGAAAACCTAGTTGTTAATCACCTATCAAGATTAAAGGATGGGATGATGACATAGTTTGGTAATGGTCTTGAGATTAATGACTCCTTATCTGACGAAAGAGTGTTGGTAGTATCATATGATCTTATACCTCAGTTTGCAGATTATGCAAATTATTTGGTGAGTGACATTGTACCTCCTAACTTGAACACGCATCAAAGACGATAATTTATGTATGATGTAAGGAAATTCTTTTGTGATGATCTAGCTTTATTTTATGTGTATGCTGATGGAATCATCTGTCGCTGTGTACCTGAGGTAGAAATGATGAGCATACTCGAAGCTTGTCACTCGTCACTTGTTGGTGGGCATCATAATAGGATTCGAACAACCCATAAGATTTTGCAATGTGGATATTATAGGCCTATAGTCCACCAAGATGCTCATAATTATGCCAAAGCTTGGGATAAATGCCAAGGAGAAGGTGGAGTCACCCGCGAACATGAGGTACCTCTAAATCCTATTTGGTAATTGAGTTGTTTCATGTTTGGGGGTTAGATTTCATGGGACAATTTATCAGCTTGCACTGGAACAAGTAAATCTTAGTAGTAATGGATTATGCCTCCAAGTCGGTGGAGGTTCTGCCTACCTAACAATGAAGGTAAAAGTGTCATAGTGCTCCTCAAAAAGAACATATTCGCTAGCTTTGGTACTACTCGAGCCATCATCAGCAATGGTGGTTCTCACTTTTGTAATAGACTCTTTAAATCACTCCTTGAAAAATATAGGGTAAAACAAGAGGTGGAAACACCCTATCATCCTAAAACAAGTGGATAGGTGGAGGTATCCAATAGGGAAAATTAAGCAGATTTTAGCCAAAATGGTCAATGCAAATCAAACAGATTGGTCAAGGAAGCTTGATGATGCATTATGGGCATACCGGACTGTATTTTAAACTCCTATTGGCATGTTTCACAACAAACTTTTCTTTGGGAAAGCATGTCATCTGCTAGTGGAGCTTGAAAATAAGGCAATGTGGGCCTTAAAGAAGTTGAATCTTGAGTGGTATAACGTCGCACAGTCTTAGCTGACTTAACTCAATGAGCTTAATGAATTTCGGTTAAGGGCATATGAAAGCTCGACATTGTGTAAGAGACGAATGAAATTTTAACATTAGAGCACGACATTGTATAAGCAACGAATGAAATTTTAACATGATCGCGGAATTGAATGCCGTTAGTTTGCACCAGGGGACCTGGTGTTGATCTACAACTCTAGGTTAAAGTTATTCCCTAGAAAGCTCAAATCTATATAGATAGGGCCTTTCCCAATAGTGCGTTTATTCAGTCATAGTGCTATTGAATTGGAGAGACGAGATAGAGGGACTTTCAAATTAAATGGTCAAAGAGTTAAAATTTACACGAGAGACACTGAGGAGATCAAGCCTGTGGAAGATTAGGACCTTGCAGAGATATAAGGAAGCACACCATTTATGTCATGCCACGACAGGAAACCAGGCTGGTTGGGAGTCAACCAAAGGCATGACCCCCATTTTTATTTTGTTTTGATATGTACATTTGAGGACAAAGTACATTTTTTGTGGGGTGTGAGTAGTGTCCATAACTATCCTAGTTTTGATATCCCAAGGTTTTCTTACCATGCTCTTTTTCCTTGTGGATTATTTCTATTTTATGTTGAACCGACACACTTTAGGTGTTTTGGATAATTTACTAGATATATGGTGATTAAACTTTTAGCATGTACAATGTTTTGAATAGTTTTATTAAATGTTTTTGGAAAATTGGTATCCACAAAATTTTTGGAATTTTTGGTTATTTTTGCAATCATGCATGTGTGAATGGTTTGGTAATGTTTGTTCTGACTAAGTGAAGGCAAGTTGATACTTGAAGCATGATCTGTGAGTCTATGTTGGCTATGTATGCAATATCATCTGTGTGTGAGTTGAATTTTGTTGTGGTCATGCAATGTTTACTAATTCAGAACTTGCCTTGTTACTCTGAATTGGACTAGATATTGTGTGGATTAGGAAGGGATCTTAGGCCTTTATTCTTTAATTTAGTCCACTTTTGTCTCAAATGACCCACCAAATATAGGAGTTTACCCCTTGTTCCAAATGTTTGAGCCTTTACATTAACCTTTTCTTTCTTAATACTAGATAGCCTAACCTTGTCTAGTGAAATACCTTGATATTGGCCTTGGTCTATCCTTGAACATTGTGAACCATGATTGAGGCAAAAAGCGTAAGTTGAGGGTGGCTACCAAAAGAGGACCTATTTTAGGGAATGGATATTGTTTAATTCATCTCATACTAAAATCCTAAGTTGTGAAACGCCCCAAAAACGCCCAAAAATATGTCTCGAAAATGCTCATAATTGTAATTTCCATGTATCTTAAAATTTGTGCGATATATCCAAAATCCAACTTCATATTCGTGATCAGGAGGCAAAATTGAGTGGGAAATGGGTATAACCTCAATTTTAGAGGACCCATAGTGAAACATCATTTTTCAAAAAAAATCAATTCTAGTGTCAATCGGCACCATAGCTACGATGCGCCAGGGGCGCGGATCAGTTAATTTTTCCTGGAAATTTTATTTCAGCCCAAGAGCCTTAGGCTCTTGGCCCCATACCTACCTATACCTATACTTAGCCATTTTTCAACTCCATATCACTCAAGACCCTCTCAAAATCCTATCTAACACTTAACCAAATATTCATCCAAATTCAAGTGTCCCAAGCTTGATTCCGGAACTCAAGAAATCTATTAAAGCTTCAATTATCCTTCAAGACTACATCAAGAAAATCCAAGTTTGTGGTATGTGGGTTTCAACAATTGGGACCTTTCACCCATGGTGCCCAACCTTTCTTTCTATGAAATTTGTATGTTTCGAGTTGTACTACTCATGGGTATTACTTATTATGAATTATGGTTACAAATAATGTTTGAGATTTATGATATGTTGATTGAAAACACACGTTTATCTATTTCAAGCTTATAATATGAGATGGTTTTTCTATTGTGACTATGCATGTTTTTGGCTATCAAACTGTGATCTATTATGAGATTTGATGATGGATTTCAATGTATTTTATATGAGAGTTTTACTATCTATTGGTGGGTTGATTTAAATTAAGTCTTATCACATTATTTCACTCTTGAATTGCATGATTTTGAACTAGCATTGCACACCCACCAAGTGTTTGATAAAATGACTTGACAAGGATTCTTGACTTATTGATGATCTAATGCATGGTTTATAGCCAAGGGACTTTATGATGATTAAGGGATTGTATATGTGTATTGAATTCATGAATAGTATCTATAGTGTTTCAAGTTGAGCACACCTTGTTGGGAGTGAAATGCCCAATCACCTTATTGATGGGGTGATACGCCTTGACCACCTCGTCGGGAGGTGACATGCCCACACTACCAAGTCGAGGGGTATGTACCTTGACCACCTTGTCGGGGCGTGACATGCCTGTACTACCACGTCGAGGGATATGTACCTTAACTAGCTCGTCGGGGGTTGACATGCCCGTACTACCACATCAAGGAGTATTAAGTTTGACCACCTCGTCGAGAGGTGACATGCCTGTACTACCACATTGAGGGGTAGGTATCTCAATCACCTTCCAAGGGGGTGACATACGTTGGATTCCAAGTAATAGTTTCTTGGTCTATAATTATGGTCTCCTACCATACATGTATTATGTTTTATACAAGTTATATGATTTACAAGCATTTATTACTTTATGCATTGATCATTCATGTCATATTGATATTATACTTATCCATTGCTTATGATTTTGCATTTTTACTATATTAACTTATGTCTTGTTGCATTGTATCCTATATACTTAGTGCTTTCAAATGTACTAATACATACTCTATGCCTACATGACGTTACCATGTAAGAACCGATGCACCTCACGGTCATCCTCCACGTGGGTAGTTTTGGCATATTGAAGATAAGCTTTGGTGAGTCCTCAAGTTTGGGGATGCTTGCTATGCTACTCTTACTTTTATTATCTCTTTATGTTGCATATTTGATAATATGAGGGTAAGCCCGGAAAGTTTCTTGCCCCCACCCAATCTAAACTAGAGGTGTTGTTGGAACAATTGATGTAATTATGCTATGATCTTGACTCTTAAATGTTTTATGATTATTCAAGATTTACCTTCGCCCTGTTTCACTTCTTTATGTCTCTTGTTGTTGATGTTTTTCTTCCATAACCAAGGATGTGTGATTGATATGCTAAGAGACTTGTTTTGGGTTCCTTCGGATTCTCAATTCTCCATGTCACGCTAGGCCCTAGGCTTGGGTCGTGACAAGTTGAGGGTGGCCTCTATTGTGGTATATTAGAAAAAATAAGGTGAGGATTTAGAAATAAAGGAAAGAATGGAAAGTCATGTACTGAGTAAGAGAAAAAGATGCCTCAGCATGAGTTTGAAAATAAGGCATAAGCTAAATAATGAAGAGAAAATCCCAGAAAACATGAAAATAAGGAGTAAGGGAGAATTATGTAAGAATGGTTGAGTTGTTAAGGTGAAAGTGTTGAAAAGTATAGTTCAAGGTTGGCCTTTTGTCACTACATGTCCAAAATGCCACATCAAAGCCCCATGAACCTACGTTACAAGCCTACGAAGTCCTAAAGTGATCCTGATCCAACTAATCAACAGTTTGGGTTGTGTGTATAAGGGAAAGCTTATGGTATTGGTCATCATGCATGAATCTCATTTGTGAGTGTGAGTATGCTTACACAGTCCCTTGAACAACTTTGAAGGAATATTGAGTGAAAAAGGGGACTTTTTTACTGTGTGGGCATTTGCATTGAATGGTTAGAATTTGATTTGTTCAGTGAGTGTGAATTGTTAATACTTCTTAACTTATCATAGTTGGATTTCCAAATGTATCAATGTGTTATGGTTTGCTTAGTAGCTACATGATCAGGTTTTGAAAATGCTAGTATAGGTACATGAGTTGAAATTGAGTAAGGTATATGCCAGTAGGATGATTGCTATGTATTGCTCATTATCTATCTAGATTGAGTCATCTCTTGAGGACAAGCAACAATTCTATATTGAGTATGTTGATGTGATTTCAAATACAACACATTTGGTGCCAAAAACAAGGGATTTTGTATATTCTCAATGCAACTTTTTATGATTTTTATTTGTTTTGTGTTTATTTTTTGCAAAAAATATAGGTTGGCCTGATTTTTAGGAAATGTACTAGATTTTGTTGAACTTGAGGACCTATGATACCCACTAAAAGTCATAGGGGATGATCGTAGCGATTAACAATTTTGAAAATCAAAATCTGAGAAATTGAAGTTCAGCCATACAAGCCCAGTACAGGTCGTATTCCTCACTATGACTCGTAAAAGGGGGCCTCATAGTAACTAACACTGTTAATTGAAATTGGACCAAGAAAAGAAAAGGTGGATTACAAGAAGGCACTACGAGTCGTACACCAGATTACGAGTCATAAAGGTGGATCATAGCAATGAAGTCCAAAATGCCAAGTGCTGACAACGAAAGCCCGATTACAAGTCATAGTTTACCTTACGAGTTGTAACTATGAGTCATTATAGCTGCCTATTTGGATTTTTAAATTATCTTAAGGACCATTTTATAAATAGTATATCTTAGGGTTTTTGAAGGAAAGAAGACCATTACACATATTTTTCGAGAGATTTTAGAGAGAGAAGCTCTTAGAATATTGTAGGGTTATAGACCAGGATTTCAATTTGGAGACTCAGTTTGGAGATTTCGAATCACTTGTAAATCAATTTCATAATTCAAGCTTGTGATTCTAAGAAGGGTTTCCTTGTTCTCCATTATTCTTGGGTAATTTCTCAACTATATTTGTTTCATTCATCGTTTGTTTCCTTGCCCAAGTCATAAGTAGCTAAACCCCTACAACTAGGGTGCTGTGAGAATCATGAGTAGCTAGCATAATAACCCGGCTTATTTGCACCTTTTGAGTTAGGTATTTGCAAGTATTATCCATTTTCCTTCATTTTACTTGTTGTTTAATGGTGGCCAACATTAAAACCAACCTAGTGTCATGATCCCGATCAAGGCAGTGGTGAATAGGAAAAGAAAATGGGTGACAGAATTTGATTGATATGTTCTCGTCTAATCAACCAAACCCGACCAAGGAGAGGTTGATTGGGACAATAGGTAATGGTTAGTTGGCACTCAATTGTGGCTGTCCAAGCGCCACTGTGACATTTGACCTTAACCTTACGCAAGGGCTGTAAGAACCTAAGTTACCATCCTACATACACTGTCCTAATTTAAGTTGTGTTATCTTGGGTGTTTGAATCAGTGAATCATGGGGAACACATTTTCCCAAGTTTCTCTCTAATTTGATTATCTCTTTGCTTTGTTAGTATAGTTTTAGTTTCTTCTAAATCATTACAAATCCCCCCTCCCACTTTAATTGAGAATAGAGTTAATTGATATTTGAAACAATTGTTAGTGAATCAATGCGGCAAAACCGTATATGCCCTTGGGATTTGGCCCTAACCTATGGTTAGGTTTTATATTTGACAACGATCACTTTATCCTCAAAGTAAGAAGTATTGTTTAATCGTGATTGTTGACAAACTTAGTATCGCAGTATAGAGTTCAAGTGTCCTAGGGTGTCAATGGAATCATGTTTGGTAGAGTCCTTATTATTGGTATGAAGCTCACCACATCTATAATAAGGAGACTACAGGGCATTAGGAAGTGTCACTATAAATTATTATTCTACTTCATGCTTCAGAGTCTAAATATGTTTAATCTATTCTTGCTTATGCGTTCACACTTTGGTTTTCAAATTATACCTCCATGTAGAGCCATCAAACCATTTAAGGGTAAAGGATGCCTAGCCAAGCAAAATGCATACCATCCTGATTCACAAATTCCTGAGATACAAAGACATCAGAGGTAGATATCTCTAATATTGAGCTCTGATAGGCCCTCCAAACATTGGTACAAGTAGTCACTGCCCAGTGAGGTCGACAAGGAGTGTTCGTACATGATGGTTTTGACACCACTAACGTTCGTGAATTTGTAAGGATGAACCCTACCCGAGTTCATGGGGTTTGATATGAAGGAGAATCTTGAGAACTTTATTAAGGAGCTCAAGATTCAAGTTATGCATAGAGATGATGCAGAGTGAGTTGAATTGGCTGCTTACCAGCTCAAGGGAGTAGCTAGACATCAGTTTGATGATTGAAAGGGAGCTAGAGCAGAAGGGGCTCTAGCTTTGAGTTAGGTAGTGTTTGAGGAGGACTTTTAGCATAGTACTTTCCCAGAGTGTTAAGGAAGGTTAAGGTGATGGACTTCTTGAATATGAAGCAGGAATATCTGAGTATGGGAGAGTATAACCTCAAATTCACTCAGTTACTCCATTATGCTCATACAATGGTGGCATGCATGCATACTAGGATGGATTTTTTAGTATCTTGGCTCTCTCGAATGATTAAGAGAAAGGGCAGAAATATTGTACTAATTTAGGATATGGACATAGCTCACTTGATGACTTAGGTGTAGCAAGTAGAGGAGGAGAAGATTTAGGATGGGGAGGAGTATAGAAAGATGAGGTCCAAGACATCAAATTAGGAGACAGGGAAGAAGTAGGCTGGAGGTGCTAATCATTCTTCCTTTTAGCCTAAGACATCTGGACCAGTTCCTTCATCAGCTAGTGCACCTGCACCAAGGACCAGAATAAGTAGGGATCATAGAGCCATATAGTTAAAGGCAACCAATCATAGGGGAGTGTAGATCATTGATCATCTTGTTATCCACTTTGTGGTAAGTGCGATAGGTCTCATCAAGGAGAGTTCTTTGTGGGCACAAATGGTCTTTTTAGATATGAAGGCAGAACGTTAGGGATAATAGATCTCAATCAATTTCTTCAGCTCCATAAGGTAAGTCATTTAAGAGGGGTGCTACATCAGTGATAGGCAAGGGCACAAACCGTTTATATGCCATGGCCACTAGACAAGAGCCAAAAAACACACTAGATGTTGTTACTAGTATGCTCAAAAGTTTTACTTATGATGTATTTACATTGTCATACCTATGTGCTACATTGTCATTTGTGACTCCGTATGTAGCCATGAAGTTTGAGATAAGTCCAGAATGTCTTCTTGAGCATTTTAGTGTTTCCTCATTTGTAGGAGATCTAGTCTATTATAGCTCAAGGAGTCTATAGGAGTTGTTCAGTGTCAGTCCAACATAAAAATACCTTAGCTGATCTAGTTGAGTTAGACATGGTTTATTTTATCATTATCCTAGGCATAGATTAACTTTATACATGTTATTCTTCCACAGACGATCGAACTATGGTGGTTAAGTTTCAATTTCCTAATGATCAATCTTAGAGTAGAGGGATAGATCAACTTTGCCTAAGGGTCAATTGTCTCATATCTAAAAGACAAAAAGTTAATTTCCAAGGGGTGCATATACCATCTAGTCAGAGTCAAAGATTTCATCAAGACACCATCTTTCTAGTCTATTCAAGTAATGAGTGATTTCTTAGAAGTCATTTCACATAATCTACCTAGAGTCCTTCCATACAAGTAGATAGATGATGTCGCTTAACTCGGCTACTCAAAGGAAACAGGCGCAATCATCATCGATATAATAACTATACTGAAAGGTTGGGCTCAAATCCCACAGGGAGTCATAGTTTGTAATGATCTGGTCAAATGGGGAAAGTGGTGATATATTTTATTATTATCTTTTCATTATGCAGATATCACTAACCTCAGTGCATTTCCACTTTAGTGTGTCAGTACACATGCTTCTTCCATTATCTTTTTATTTTTTTAATATTGGTACCACGACCTTTGCAATCTTTCATTGCAATCAGGGGAATATCCAGCCTCTATTTAAAGAGCAGAGCGTGTTGCTCTTGAATGGCAGACAGAAAACAAGAGAGTAAAATGAGAATATATATATATATATATAGTTTGCATATTATTTGAGAATTTTATTAAGTTGAAGGGAGGTGGGTTATTGCGTGGAGTTTCGATAATTTTATTGTAAGTGCTCCTATTTTCTAAATCTTTAATAATAAGATATTTTATAAATGGTTTTATTTTTGTATACCTTTAAGCACCTTATTATGAAAATAATATGTATATATTAAGCTGAAAATAATTATGTGATGCCAAAATTATCTCCCACTACTGTTGGTATGTTAATTTAAAATAGTAATAATTTATTTGAATAGATCGTGGTGCTACGAATTCCGTACTAAAAAGGAAGGCCGAAGTGTTGGATTGACCGTGATTTGACTAAGGGAAGTAAATTTTCAACACTTTGTAATTCTTGTAGAATTCTCAATTTTTCCTTTCTCCTACGTGTGATACGTGAAATATTTTAATATTATATGAAATGAGATGATTAAAAATGTAAATGCGAGTTGATGTGTTATTATGGTACTTGAATTGATAAATATTTTCAAGTGATGAGAATTCTATATTTATGATATATATATATTTTTGCGATTGGAAATAATGTGTGGATGTGTTTGTGAAATTCATATCATGTTCATTCATTCCATGACATGCCTATTGGCATTGATATTAGTAAGATGAAAATATTGGGACCGAGGTATTTACTGGTCGAGATGCCGAGGTCTTTGCTAGTGAAGTTATAATGATATCGGGACCGAGATCTTTACCGATCGAGATATGATGCCGAGGTTTCTGCAGGCAAATTTATATTGTGACGCCGATGTTTCTGCTGGCGAATTTATGATATTGTGATGTCGAGGTCTCTGCCGGTGAATTTATTATGATGCCGAGGTCTTTCCCAGTATGTTTAGGATGGTATTATGATGCCGAGGTTTCTACAGGCAATGATGTGATGTCATAAATGCATAATGCATTACATATCATCCTTGCACACCATTGCATAGCATGATGTTGTCATTATGATTGATTGTGCTCTTAACTTGTGTTTTGGAAATGGTAATCTGATGCAATACCATCTTTATTATGTATTATGTATTGCTGGGTTGGAATAACATTTTCGTGCAGGTTGTAGTCGTAGATATCGACTGGGACTAAAGGATTTTGTGTATTCTATTAGACTTCCTTGTTTTGTTAGTTGGCTTGCTGAGTACTGCATGATATTTTGGTACTCACCCCTTGCTTCTACACTCATGTAGGTGGTGAACTCGGGCTATGAATAGAAATTCCTTAAAGCATCAGGGACTCTGAGGAGACGTAGAGAGGTAGCCGTTGTGATTTGGCTGACTCTCTTGTTCCTATTTCTTCTGTACTTGTTCCATTTGAGAAGAAGGACAATTTGGACTTATATTTCTTTGATTTTATGTATTTCTAGAGGCTTGTACGCATGACAACCAATCCTTGGATGGGATTTAAGGCTATGGAAATTCTCCATTTTAGTTATTTATTTTAGTTAAAATGTTTCTGCGTTTTATTTATTATCCCTTTTGAGTTAAGGTTGACCTGTTCTTGTGGTATTGAACAAGTGTCATCATGCCAAATTCTAGGGTCCTGATAAGTTGTATCACAGCCCTAGATTCATAGGTCTTACGAGTGTACAAGCCAAGTCTACATAGAGTCTTGAGGATCGGTACGGAGAAGTCTGTACTTATCTTTAAGAGGCTATGAAGACTAGTAGGAAACTTCTTTTTCTTCGTTCTCCCTTATCATGCATAGTTATTTTCATTAGTAACGAGTGGTGCCTATGTTTTCTTAATAGATAGAAAGGACTAGAGCTACTACTACTATTGGTAGAGGTGAGGCTACTGCTGAGGGAATTGCTGAGACCTCAGTTAGAGGTAGGGGAAGGGGTCGAGTTAGAGGACGTGCTCGTGGAGCGGCGTCAGTGCGAGGGCGTGCCCGAAGAGTAGCAACTGTTAGAGGGTAGGATAGAAGGGCTTCTCCAGAGCCACAAATAGAGGCTAATGAGGATTAGGCCCTTGCAGATCCCACAACCACACCTTTACTTCAGAACACTCTGTTGAGGATGACGAGTATGCTTGAAAACCTTGCCTAGGGGGTTGGTGCGCATGGAATACCCCAATCGAGAGTGGAAGAATAAACTTCAGGACCACATAAGGGTGTGGCTCATCAGGATCAGGTGGGTCAACCCACATGATCCCTACACCATCTAATGGGGTACAAACCACTTCGGAGGCAGTCCTGGTTGTAGATGATCAACTTAGCTACGAAAGATTTTAGAAGATGAAACCACCTCAATTTCAGGGTGGTAAGAACGAGGACGCACATGAATTTCCAACTTTATGCCAGGAGATGCTAGGTGCATTAGGGTTGGCTGATCAGTGTGGTGTCCGTTTTATGGCACTGTAGCTCCGTGGACCAGCCACGGAGCGGTGGAGAAATTATGTAGCATCTAGACCAACTGGCTTCTCTTCAGTGGATTAGGGTATGTTCTCTAGTGCTTTTAAGGAGCGCATTCCTTGGAGTGTACGGGAAGAGAGCCGATTAAGGTTTGAGGACTTAACACAAGGAGGTATGATGGTTGCTGAGTATGAATCATGTTTTTGTAAGTTATCCCCTCATGCTTTAACTATGATTCCATAGGAGGAGGAGAGAGTCCGTAGGTTTAAATGAGGTTTGAACTTCTCGATTAGATCCTATGTATTTAGAACAGCTCGTGAGGGGGCTCTTTTTCAGTCTATTGTAAGCACTTCCAAGGAGGCAGCATTACTGGTTCGAGAGAAGTTAGGAGATCATAAGAAAGCTCGTACTACGGGGTAGTTTTCTGGTACCTCATCTAGAGGTAGAGGATTCTATAAAGGGGGTGGCTCATCCGAGCGGCGAGGTCCAATACATGCATAGCTACCTACTTCTGAGGGTGGTCAGACACATTGTGGGTTCCATAGTTCTACCCGCGGTGTTCATAATAGTTCTTTCGGTGGACAACAGTCCTCTACAGCAAGGTCTTGTGTTGGGTGTGGGGATCCAGGATATATGATTCGACAATGCCCATTTTAGAATCATTCGGGACCCCATCGGACTAATTCAACAGCTTCGATTAGAGATTCTGTCCCACCGGCTAGAGGACGGGGCTGGGATCAAATTGCTAGTGGTGGCAGGACTCCATATATCAATCTCAAGGAGGGATCAGGAGGGAACAAGAAGGAATCGTCTTTCACAAATATGAGTCAAGGTTACAAGGTTGCCAAAGAAAGGATCAAGGCTCAAAAGGGCTTCACTAAGGATTCATTTCATTATCAAGAGATGTCACTATGGTCAAATGAACTTAGTGGAACCAAAGAAGGCCTAAGGTCTTCTCCTAATCTGGAATCAACCAAGGTACTCCGCAAAACAAACCAGGCAAGTCCTAGATGTTGCAAAACAAGAATTTAAACTAAATTCCTAATTCCACATTGGAAAAATAGATTTTCTTTTAAACAATGGAAACACACTTGCATGGTTTTGATCATTGCATATCTAAGCTCAATTGCTCACATAGTCAACTCAAGATGCCTCAAATCTATGCATAGACTGGTTTATTGAGACAAGTCTAATTAGTGAGTGAATACATGTTCTTCAGCCATAGCACTATCTAAATCAAAGATATAAACATTGATACCCAGATTGTTAAGGACTAAAGACACAACATAAACATTCGAAAGGCTTGTCATCTGTCATGAGGTTTGCCAAAATTCTAGGGATCATTTACAATCATTCATCCATTTAACACAAAAAAGAAAGAGAAGTAAAAAATAAATGCTACTCTATTACAACCCAAATTAAAATTTAACCTGAAAAGTTAAAAATTATCTTAATATCCATCAACAAATCAAAGTAACACCATTGTCTCATGATTATGTTCACACTCTAATAAGAAAGCGGATGCTGTCACCAATTAACCTAATCAAAGGTTAGGGTCGAATACACAAGGAATACATGGCTTGAATATAAGACTTCACAACTAATCATTTCAAGCATTTATAAGTAAAATCTCTAAATAGGGGAGGGGGTGTTTGTGATTCAAAAACAAAGTAAAATTAATACTATACTATGATAAAGGAAAACACTCAATTTTAGGGATAACTTGGGAATTGTGTTCCCAATGGTTTGTTGACTCGATTACCCTATATAACATAGTTACAATTAGAGATTTGCATGCAGGAAGGTAACTTAAATTCTTCAATCCATCTTGTGAAGTTGAAGGTCGAATTTCACCATGGCACGTGGTCGACAACCGTGGTGTGCCAACTAACCGTTACCAATTGTTATAGTCAACCTCTCCTTGATTAGGTTTTGTTGATTAGACGAGAAGACATCGATTGAATTATGTTGTCTGCTTTCCTTTTCCTATTCATCACTAACTTCGTCAGGATCCTGATAGTAGGCAGGATTTGGTGTTGGCCACCACCGAATAACAATCAAAGTGAAGGGAAATAAATAATACATGCAAAACCCGGATCATAGAAATGCAATAAATCTAGGTCATCTCAAGCCAACTACCCATGGTTCCCACAACCCCATGTTGTGGGTGCTTAGCTACTCATGGCTAAGGCAAAACCAACAAAAATGTAAATAAAAGACATAGTTGAGAATTTTACCCAAAGCAATGAAGAGTGAAGACACCACAAGTTGCAAACCAAAAGCTTGATAGATTGACAATGAGTATAAAGAAAGATTTGCAATCCCAAAGCTTGATAGATTGACAATGAGTATAAAGAAAGATTTGCAATCCCAAAAAATGAATTTGCCAAGAGAATAATAAACTCATCTAAAACCCCAAAATATTCTTGAGAGAATATTCAAAGACACATTCAATGTCTCCTATCAGCCCCTCTCTAAATAAAATCATGGCTTAATGTATCTATAGTGTTTACTAATAAACCCTAAAAAATCCACCAAAAAGACAGCTGGCAGCTGGTATGCCTCGAAGGTATGACTCGTAGGGTGACCTACTAGTCGTACTCGAGGTCTCGTATCAGGTTCTTGTCATCTTGGACTCAACTAGTACGACCCACTGGTACGAGTCATTACTTGAGCTATGATTCGTATGCTCCTCTCATAGTCTAGGCATTCAGTTTTTGGTCCAACATATTTGCTCTTGGATTCCAACTATGAGTCCACCCATACGAGTCAGAGTGAACTTACGACTCGTAGGATGGCCTCATAGGGGTGACCTACACTTGGAAGATTTTTTATTTTTGGTCTTTTTTTCTTACGACGACACACTGCATGACTCGTAGCTTGTGCTTTAACTTGTATGTGAGCTCGTATGTCCAATGCTTCAGCAAAATCTGTAATTTTTCTTCAAAATCATGCCAACCTAACTTTTCTGCAAGAAAAACACAAAAACACATAAAAACCATAAAAAGTTGCATTAAGAACTCACAAAATCTCTTTTTTCAGGCATCAAATGTGTTGTATTTTGATAGAACATCAACACCCTCAACTTAGAATTCTTGCTTGTCCTCAAGTGACGAATCAATCTAAGCAGACAAAGAGAAATACATAGCAACTAAACTAATGTCATATACATCAACTTCTTTGATTCAGGTACCTGGCTACCATTTTCAAAATAGGATTGCAAAGTTATTAACCAAAACAAGAACATCTTGATATACCTGGCAATCCAACTATGACAAACTAAGGAGCATCAACCATCCACAATCACTAGTATAGTCATATCCTACTCAAGTAGTGCAAATGCCCTCACCAGAAAGAAGTCCCTCATATTCACTCAAAAAGCATTTACAATTCAGGGACTGAGGAAGCATTATCACTCGCACAATTGAAATTCATGCACAATGACTAACACCATAGGCTTGTCCCTATACTCATCTTTCGATTTGGTAGCATAGTGGATCTAGATTACTTTAGGACTTAATAGCTTGTAACATAGGTTCAAGGAGATTTAGTATTTTAGGCAAGTAGTGACTAAAAGCTAACATTGAACCATGATTACCAACACTTTTACCTTCATAAACCATCCATTTTCACTAAATTTACCCTTATTCCACCATTTCAAGCTTTCCTCGGGCGTTTTCTTTCTTTTTTTTAGCGGTGCCTCTATCTCGAACTCACTTTGGCTAATCTTTTCAACTCAAGGACCTTTTTCTTTTCTTTTTCTTCACTCGACTGTCACGATCCAATCCTATGGCCTGGATATGGCACGGTGCAAGGGGAACCTGAAAGGACCCCAAGTAAGCCTTATAAAGCATCATTACACATCCTTGGTCGCGGAAGCAATAAATCAAGCATCAAAGATAAAAGAATAGGGGAACTGGGGCTAAGGGAAAAAGCATGCACAATATCATGATCATAAAACAAGAGTTAAACTCATATCATAGATATATATCATGTCAAACAAATAGCTCTAATTCACAGATAAGAGCGGGGGCCAAGACAAAGTAATTGGGCTCACCCTCATATTCAAAATAGACAACAAAAGGAATGTCTTAAAACATAATAGAAGAGACATAGACTAGGTCCCCGAAGTGGAGGACTCACCAACTAGCTTGAATAACACCGAACTAGCCACGAGGAGGAGGAGGATCAACTTGGGCACCGATTCCTACATGGTGACATCATTTAGGCATAAAGTATGCGTTAATACTTTTGAATGTACTAAGTATGTAGGATGCAATGCAACAAGAGATAGACATCATAACCAAAGTGCATAACAATAGGAAATAGGCATAATAGAACAAGTTGGAATGTATGATCAATACATAAGTAAAACATGCTTAAGTAACTCATGCTTATATAGGATATCGTATGTCTGGAAGAGACCAAGCTAGATTTCCAAATGTACAACCCTTTGGTAGGTTAGTGATGATGTCGCCCCATCACTTAGGTGAATGAGTACTAACCCTCATCTAGGTTGGTGATAATGCCTCCCCGTCACCATCTTGGAGAAGTACAAACCCTTTCCTAGGTTGATGAGTACAACTCCTATCTAGGTTAGTGATGATAACGCCCCTTCACCAGGTGGAGAAGTACAAACCCTTCCCTAGGTTGATGAGTTTGAAATCCTATCTATGTTATCTGGGTTCTTTGATCCCCCGGATTGGGTATGGTCTAATGCAACACTTTATATAGAACTATCATATACATAAGCTCATTTCATCATCATGTAGTCATTCACATCATATCTAATGCTTTGGGCCTTTAATTACTCAAGAAACCCTAGCCGGACATTTTATCAAACACTTGAGGGTTGTGATGAGGCTGAAAGACCATGCAATCTAGAAATGAAATCATGCAAGAAATCCATTCTAGAATCATCAATCAACACCTTGCAACACCCCCAAGATGTTCACATCAAAACACCTCATAAATTCCAATATTAGATCCAAGATTTATAGCTCAAAATATGCTAAAACAACCATACTTTCATGAATTCAAAACACTGTGAAGTAAATTTCCTAATATACAAGACTTACATGTAAAATCAACTTTAAATCATTCAATATTAGTAAAAAAGAGGTTAGGGCACCATGGGTGAAAGAACCCAATGGCTAAAACCTATATACCATAGCTTAGAGATGAACTTAGTGAAGATTGGAAATGGAGATTTGAATCTTGAAGAAGAACTTTGAAGGAAACCTTAGCTTAGGATGAGGGTTTACGACTTGAGTTTGGGGAGCGGAAATATTACTAAGTATTTGAATGAGTATTGGGAAATGTTTAGGGTAGTATAAGGGTGAAATTTGGCTAAGTATAGGTAAAAAAACATATGGGAACTTTTAGGCCCAACACTCAGAAAATATTGGACGGACTAAAACAAACCGTCAAAAAGATATTCTAGTGTGCGTTGTGGAAGCGGCCACACTTCTCTCTAGAAATTTCACGTTCAAAAATCGTAATTGCTAATCTTTCTCTCTTAAATTATGGTAAGACCCTTCCCCCCCCCCCCTTTATTTGGACCCCCTAAACAAGAATCCGAAGTCACATTTTTGAAATAACGAATGGATTTTGAGATATATGAAAATTAAAATTTGGGCATTATGAGGCACATTTTCGGGCACTTTTTGGGGTCATTTCACCGGTTCATGATTATTCATTTCTTTCTTTCCTGCCCGACTAACCACCTTATTTTTGTTACTTTTTACCACAATAAGGATAATCCTCAACTTAGGCTTTTAGCCTAAGGTGAAGTACACAATATCTATGCCTCAAACCAGGGCCACCAATTGCAGCCACCCTCATCTTAGGCTTTTAGCCTCAATCAAGGTTTACATTTTCAATGATAGACCAGGTCCATTATCAAGGTATTTCATTTCTAAATAAACCAAATCACCAAACCAATCTTAAAGTACTGAGGCAAGTTCTGAGTCCATACATAATACATGAGTGCATCAAAATAAGATCACAACACACATAACATTGCACAAATAATCAAGTATAGACTCACAGGTCATGCTTCCAGCCTCAACTTGCCTTTACAATATCATAACAAACATTGCCAGATACTCAAAATGCATGTATGCATCGATAACCACAATCTCAAAAATTTTTAGGGTACCTAATTTTTCATCAAAATATAAGGAACACTTAAAAGTTATGCATATGCCAACAGATAACATCACTATGTATTTACTAACTACCTACAGTACCTAAACATGTCGGTTCAATAGGAAATTGAACATCCACAAGGAAAAAAAACATGGCAAGAAAACTTTGGATCAAAATAGGGGAAATTATGTACTCGAGGCTACTTAGACTTCACCTTAATCCATAATTTCCTACACCCCCACAAAAATAGAATACTTGATCCTCAAAGTTAAAATACATAGAAGACAAAAATATGAAAACATAACATATATATAAATATGTACACACACACACACATATTAGAAAACAACATTTAAAAACTAGTATCCAAAACCAAAGTAAAAACAAAAATTACATTACCAAGACAAAACATCCAAAACCAAAAAGAACAAAATATCCATAAATAAGATATAAGAACTGGGGTCAAAAGTCAAACATCATGGTGCTCATGCACCGGTATCAGTCTAGTCAGCAGGGTCTAGTGTCACAACCTCCTCCTCAGCAATCTGGGCTGCAGTTTTATGTGAACTGCTCTTGCCTTGTGTAATTTGCTGCACCCCATCTCTCTACATAGTTGCCATTAGTAGTGACTCTTACACCACCGCCTCTGGTATCGGATCCTCCTCTGGTGCTGCTGGGTCATCAAGTCTAGGACTCTTTTGGCTCATCTCTAGATCATCATTCTCAAGGGGCCTCTTTCCATAGTCATGCGGGCGGTCAGCTAACCATTCGAATACCTCATCACCCATTGGTACCACCTCTAGGACTGTAATAGAGACTTCTACCATCTGCAATAGGTTGGCCTTAAACTTGGCCAACTCTTTTGTCACAGCACTCGTGTTAGTAGGCCTAGCACCCTTAAGCCTCTGCTAGACTCTCTCCTCAAAAGCATTGACTCAGACATCCACCGTTATAACTCTCGCGTCAACCAAATTGCGGGAAAATTCCTTTATCCTCTCCTCTCAGTCCTGTACGATCTAGCCAACTAAAGGTCTAACCCATACTAATAAAGTCTGAAGTCTGGACTCTGACATAGCTACCCTGCGTAATAGTGCCAGAAAAGCAATAGAAAAAATAAGAGAATCAACCTGTAATAAGGACGTTGCTGGTGCTGGAGTGCTGGAGGATGACATGGACTCAATTTCAATAGCTGGTGTGGGCTTCGTCGCAGTTGGAGTAGTGCTTGTAGTAGATGGAGGTGGACTTTGAGTCTGAGGCTCAACTTCGAATGGATCTGGTATAGAAAGAGTTGCTCGGGGGAGGGCCACCGAGTTCTCATCAACCTTTATTAGGCTAGGATCCATGGTGCATGTGGCCTCTATAAGTTTATCTCGGTGGGGGGTCGATAGGAACACCCGCTGCACTGTACAATCAATGAATCAAAACAGGAAATGGCAGTGATGTGTTCATCCCAATAGCTAACTCATGGATCTACTCCGAGATGATCTGGGCCCAATCTATCTCATAACCAGCTAAGATGTTGGCTAATAATATGGCTTGCTCTAAGGTGATCACATTATCAGTGAATGTCAGCCTGATACATCAATGGATAACGGACCACAAAAATTTGGCCCAGAAAGAAAGGTGTGCTTTCACTATCGAATCTGCATGGTTTGTGACCCAGGTCAGCTGAACACCCCCTCACAAATCTGTCTAGCAATCCAATGTAGAAGCCCTATCTTGTCCTTAATGACCTTCCAAGTCACCGCTCTCCTTATCTTGTCAATGCGTCCATCGTACTCTATGGTAGACTGGGGCACTCTGTAAGTGGGCCTGAACTGGACTCGTTGGATCGTATCCTTTGAGATATCAACCCTCCGACCCCAGACTGATATCACTCGTAACCTCAGCTACTCAATGGCCTTCTTGTTCTTTGGCAACCCTTGGAGGAGTGTAGCAAGCTAGGCCATATTAAACTCACAGACTTCGTAAAGGGCATATTTACCCAGTTGCTATGTGGTCCATCGTAGTCCATACTCATCTTACATGGCATCCAATCCGGGCACCCTATCTAATACCAAGTCATTCAGTCTAGACTTCTCACAAAACTGGCGAGCAGGTTTGCCTTGTCCCTTTGGCTCTAACCCTTGGTCATATATCTCTTTCATTCCTGCAATGCACCATCTAGGATCGACCGGGGGCTGCGATTGTACTTCTTACTACTGGGTCCGTGAGGAGCTCTGAGATTCTGACTATGACCTCGAGTAAATAGGGGTCATCTATGGTAGGCTGCTTCCACACCCGTTTCCATCACCCTCTTGTTCCTCCTCTGCAGACTGGGATGAACTGCTAACTTCCATCTGTGACTGATCTGCATGGGCATGGGTTTGAGGTACATTTTCCATGGGGTCTATCATGACCCTGTGTACCTCCACTAAGCCGTCAGATCTCTCGGTCTCGAAGGACACATCAACCAACCTCTGTTGAAATGTTTAAACTACACATTTATCCTTCGGAGGCATTGTATCTGCAAACCAACCTGACAATATATGTGAGAATCAAGATATTCGATCAAACAAATCACATAACAAAGAACAAGAAATAAAAGCAATTTAACTATAACAGACCACTAATGCAGATGCAAGTCTGCAGATACGAGGTGCAGTTACAACTCGCAGGATGTCCTATGAGTCATACACTAGCCTCAAAGTTCCATGATTCCTACGAAAATTGCAGTGTGAAGTCAGATGCGAGGTGCAGTTACGAGTCATAATCTTACTTCGTACCTATTTCCAGAGATATTTTTAAGCACTCAGTTAGGCTTATGAGACCTTCCTACGAGTCGTAGCAGATGCTATGTGTCCAATGTGGGTCTCAAATGAGAAATGTGTAGGAACCACAAGTGTCTAGTGCCTGCTACAAGGGAACACTACGACTCGCAGGGAAACCAACGAGTCCTAGGGAGGCCTCGTGGCTGAAAATAGAAGGCATCTGTAGTGCCTACTACATTCCCACAAAACCACAAAACAGAAGGCTTATGTAGTGCCTACTACATTCCCAAAAAACAATAAAACACATCAAACAAAAACCAAGCAATTGCACTCACTAGAGCAATACATTATATTTGACACTAAATTAGACCCACTACGATATGAGGAAATTATAACAACCATTATCCCTAAAGATCGAAATCAATCCCACATTAAATCTTACTAAAAACCATAAACATAAAATCTATAAATTCATACTTATCATCAACCTAACAACCCACCGAGCTGCAAGGAGAATTCAAGCATTTTCGATTTAAGCTAACAAGATATGACCTATAAAACACACCCATACTTGCCAAATTTCTATTCCAAAAATAAATTTCACATTGCCCAGACAACAATTAGGCATCATATTGAAGGAATTATTAAATTCACAATTACAACCACTCACACAAGATTTCCTAACAAGTATCAAAGCATAACAGAAGTTTCAAGCTCTCAAACCCTAATTTCCATATTTTAAACAAAAGCATCATCACATGGGTATAAATCCACATGATTAAACCAATCACACAATCACCTCAAGAATGAAAGCCATTAAAATAGTGTACTAAGATTAACCATGAAGCTTACCAAATTAGAGAAGAGTCAAATCGATGCAAAATAGAAGGAAAGAGGTGCTGAAACCCTAGAAAATATTACCCTCACCAGAGTACTCGCCGAAAAATGACATGGGCAGCCGGGATTGTGGTCGGAAAAGTGTAAGAGAAAGGGGATTTCGGGATTTATGATCAAATTAGGGTGAGTGAAATGAAATTAGAGGTCAAAATTTATTTGGACCCCTTATATACTAAATCGGGTCAAAATCTTAAATAGCAGATCGGGTCAACGAGACCCCCACTCCGAGTCGTAGCGTGTCCTACAAATAGTAGGACCTGGTCTCATATGAGGCCTCAACCCTTAGAAAAATTAGAATTCATACCTGGGTACTACGAACACCACTTACTACTCGTAGCGGGCCCTATGAATTGTAAGGTTGGCTCGTAGTGTGTGTCCCAATTTTCAATACTCAGTGTTTCTCTCTACGAGGTATGTCTACGAGCCGTAGTGGTGACTAAAACTTGTAGGTCTACTTTTAGAGGCTGCTCCAAGTGCCAATTTTCCACGTCTTCAATTCTTTTAACTTCTACCTGCAGACCAATTTTCAAAACGCAACAATCTTCAAAATATTACAACTGCATCAATGACTTTCAAACTTAAAACAAACAAAACACCTTACTAACAAGTCCAAGACCAAACAAGCTTACAAACAGAATACATATCATCATATTTGCTTAGCTTGCCTCCTAAGGAGCTCCGTGGCTCGACTCAGTCATCATTCATCATCAACAATCATAAGGGCCCAAACCTCACTCTTCAATTCATCTGGGTGTTTCATTGACTAGTGGATGTCGAACACGACTTCTGCATCACTCACTCTAAATCATACCTAACTTGAGTCCATATCCATCAAAGATCTTCTGATGGCCAGAAATGGTCTTTCCAATATTATAGACACCTCGAAGTCAACCTTATAATCAAGGATCATGAAGTCCACCAGAAAAATGAATTTATCAACTTTAATAAGCACATCAAAAAGGATGCCCTCTGGCTTTTTAATGGTTCAATCCTCCATTAGCAACCTCATTCGAGGTAGGAGTGCCAAGACCAAGCTTTTTTAATATGGAAAGAGGCATTAGATTGATACTCACTCCTAATTCACACAATGCTCTTGTGAATTCAACATCACTAATGGTGCAAGGGATAGTAAATCCACCGGGTTCCTCTCATTTTTCAACAAGGTATTTGGTCATAATCGCACTACATTGTTGGAGCTCCTGTGAGAACTCTTGGCTCAAAGTGCATTTCTTTGTTACCAAATCTTGCATATATTTAGCGTACCCAAGCATCTTCTCCAAAGCTTCTAGAAGGGGAATGTTGATAGATAGTTGCTTCAACATCGAGAAGACGTGCTTGAATTTATGCTCCTTTTCTTTTTCCTTAAGCCTTTAATGGAAAGAAGGGGGACGTTTTGGAATCAACTCGATTTTCTCATTCTCCCTCACTTCCTCCTTTTGTATCCCAACATTCTCCGAGCCTTCTCCTTCAACCGCAACTTCATCACCAATACCCTTCTCATAAACTTCTTCCACAATTACTAGCATAGGGGGATCTATGGTGCTTTTACCACTCATAGACATGACCTCTATGCAATACCCATCATTCTTTGGGTTTTGAACTATATTGCTAGGTAGGGTTCCTTTTTGTGTTGGTTCAATTATGAAGAGATTTGCCCAAATTATTGTTCCAATTGTTTAATAGCCACAGAGTGTGACTCTATCTTTTGGTTTATACTTGAAATGTTTGATTTCATTCTCTTTAAGGTCTCATCTTTATGGTCGACACTTTTCAACAATTTGTCAAACATCTATTCTAGTCTTGAACTTCTTGGCATAGCACCACGATTGGGGGGTGGAACATAAGGAGTATTCCTATAACCATCTCTTCTACACCTTTCGACTTTCGGCACTCTCTCTCTCTCTTTCAACAGTAGCCACCCCGATTCTCTATAAGCACCATCACGGTTGTAGTTCCGACCTTCATTCCTAGAAACTTGCCTCTAATAGTCTAAGTTGGACCCTTGGGGGTTATTCCAGAAACCGGCCTCCTGGTTACTCACGAAGGAAGCATCTTCATCAAAGAAAGGATCTTCATATATGGCAGACTTAGGAGGTTTGTGAGTGACCGCTTGGACACTTTCTTGGTTTTGCTTCAAGACCAAGTCCATACTTGTGCTAAGTTGAGCAAGTTGCTCCATGATTTCTTCATTGACCTTTGCTTGCTCATTGTTGGTATTAACCGCACAAGAAGTCTTTATTGCACCTTGTTCTTGTTGAACACATTCTCTATTGGTTTTAACCACTTGGTCTATCCTTGCGGCTATCAATGCAAAATGTTATTCAAGAAACTTGCCTCCCATAATTGTGTCGGCACAAGCTTGAGCTATCAATGCAAAATGTTATTCAAGAAACTTGCCTCCCATAATTGTGTTGGCACAAGCTTGACTATTCTCATCAAGTGCCTATTAGAAAATCTCAACCAAGGCATCATCAATAATTTTGTGATTGGGGACCATCCTCAAGCACAACGTGAATGTCTCTCATGTGGTACTAATAGAGTCGCCAGGCAACTGCTCAAAATTATTTATTTGATCTTTGAGTTTTAGATTCTTTGATCTTGGGAAATATCTTTCCAAAAACACTCTCTAAAGCTCTGCCCAACATGTTTGGTACCCATAGGAAGCTCAGACAACCACATAACTGCACTACCAGTTAGTGAAAATGGAAACACCTACAAACCAATGGCATCAAGAGAAAGATTTTGTGTCCGCACAACACTCTTGCAGATGAAAACCACATTATGGAGATGATGGTGGAGATCTTATGAAGGTAGTGCTGTGAACAACCCGTGGTTTTGGAGTATTTGAAGCAACCCACTCGACACCAAGAACTTAGCGTCTGCCGGTAATAGAGGCAACACTATCGCCAGTGATGTCGACGGCCATAAGGTTCAAACGATATTGGTTCCGACCATAAGCATTCTCGTTGAAGTCTCTAGGTTATGGCTTATCATCCCTCAAAAGTGGATTTTCTTCTCTCCCAATGTCATTATTCATATTCATATCTTCCTTAACTGTAATATCCTCATTCACTTGAGTCATTCTTCTGTAAAGTTGATTAATCTCCAAACTGATCGGAGCTAAGGGAATGCCTTGGATCCATGTGTTGGGCATACAACCTAGTACACCCTGCAAATAAACTCAAACAACAAAAACAAAAAATGAAGTAAAAACAAGAATTTAGGAATCAATACTTGAACTAACTAATAGTGAAATCAAGTCAAATACCTAGTTGTATTCCCCGGCAACAGTGCCATAATTTTTTTGTGATGTTCATGCTCCAATAAGAAAGTGGTCGATGTTAGCAATTACCTTAAGCGAAGGTTAGGGTCGAACCACAGGGAATATAGGGCTTGACTACAAAATTTCACTACTAATCGTTTCAAGCATTTATAACTAAAATCTCTAAATGGAGGGATTGTGATTAAAAACTAACGTAAAATTAATAATATACTATGATGCGAGAGAACACTCAATTTTAGGGACAATTTCAAAATTATGTTCGCCATGGTTCATTCACTCAAGATGGTAACTTAGGTTCTTCCAACCCTCTTGTGAAGGTGAAGGTCGAATTTCACCAAGGAACATGGTCAGAAACCATGGTGTGCCAGCAAACCATTACCCATTGTCCCAGTGAACCTCCCCTTGGTCAGGTTTAGTTGATTAGACCAGAAGACATCGATCGAATTATGTCATCTACTTCGCTTTTCCTATTCGTCACTACCTTTGTTAGGATTATGATAGTAGGTGGGGTTTGATGTTGGCCACAATTAAACAACAATCAAAATGAAGGAAAATAAATAATACATTCAAAACCCTAATCATAGAAATGCAATAAATCTAGGTCATCTCAAATCAACTATCCATGGTTCCCATAACCCCAAGTTGTGGATGCTTAGCTACTCATGGCTAAGTCAAAACCAATAAAAATGTAAATACAAGACATATTTGAGAATTTTACCCAAAGAAATGATGAGTGAAGACACTACAAGTTACAAACCAAAAGGTTGATAGATTGACAATGAGTACAAAGTAAGATTTGCAATCCCCAAAATTGGGTTTTCCAAGAGAAAATGATAAACTACTCTAAAACTATAAAATGTTCTTGAGAGAAGATTCAAAGACACATTCAATGTCTCCTATCTGCCCCTCTCTAAATAAAACACTAACTTAATGTATTTATAGTGTTTACAAATAAACCCTAAAAATTCCATAGGAAAGACAGTTGGCAGATGCTATGCCTCGTAGGTATAACTCGTAAGGTGACCTACGAGTCGTAATCAGGGTCTCATATCAGGTTCTTAGCATATTGGACTCAACTTTGTACGACCCACTGGTATGAGTTATTGCTTGAGATATGACTTGTATGCTCCTCTCGTAGTCTAGGCCCTCAGTTTTTGGTCCAATATTTTATTTCTTTGATTTCAACTACAAGTCCACCTGTATGAGTCATAGTAATACTTACGACTCGTAGGATGGCCTCATAGGGATGACCTCCACTTGGTAGATTTCTGATTTATTGTCTCTATTTCTTTCTACGACACACCCTACGACTCATAGGTTGGGCTATGACTCGTAGGTGAGATCGTATGTCCTATGCTTCAGCAAAATCTATATTTCTTCTTCAAAATCATGTCAACCTAACTTTTCTGCAAGAACAACACAAAAACACATAAAAACCATAAAAAGTCTCATTAAGAACTCACAAGATCCCTTGTTTCTGGCATAAAATATGCTGCATTTTTACAGCACATCATCTCATCCCATTCATAACAAAACATAAAGTGATCATCATCCAAAAGATAGAAGACTCAGTATGCTAACCCCCTCCTAAAAAATACATTGCCCTCAATGTGTAAGGGAAAATAGAGATTGAGCATAAGAGAAAGAAATGAGTATGAGAATCCCGCTATTAGATCAATCTTGAAGTGGTTGTGGTGGAGTTGGAGAAGTGTCCATGGGGGTATCAATGCCCTCATCTACCGGTATGCTATTAATATCAATCAAATGCCATAGGGCTCAGGCTCACTCACATCGGATATGTCTATCACGGGATTTTCGAGAACAAACACTGCTTTTACAATGTCCACAATTTGACTCTCCAACCAAGCTTGCTCCTCATAGTCCTCTTAGTTAGGTTTTGCTCCCATTGTCTCTTGATTAGTCTCTAGGGTGCTCATCTTTTGGGTTTCTTCACCGCCATCACCTGGAACATTCATATTCAACTCATTATTTAGGACCACAGGGACATCCACTTTGAGTTAATATTCTAGCCCATCAAAGAAAGTACTCAAGTCTATGGACCGAAGGGCTGCCACCTCTTTCTTTAACAAATTAAGATCGGCTTTCAAAGTTAATATGTCTACAATGTCATCCCCTGCCTTCTCAACTTCTACCACTTTATCTTTAAACCTAGCCAACTTTTTCCCATAGTAATTGATCATCGACTCAAGTATATCCATCCTTAGTTTATGGGCCTCCATTAACTCTCGATGTTTTGTCTCAGCCTCAACATATGGCCTTAACACCTTGACTATGGATACCTCCACTAGCTTAGGCATAGATGACTCGACCCTCATGGCACGAAGATCGGCTACTTAGCTAACTGACAAAAAGCAAGAATAGTGGCCTTAGTGAGTGGGGGTTGGACATCTATGGCATGTGCCTCTATTTATGCTTGAGTTGATGGAATAAGAGCAGAAGAGGAGTGTAAAGTAAGGGAAAGAGAAGTTACACCTATATTGGTGCCCTGCTCTATGGTGCTAGACTCAAGGGTCTCAACATCAACTACAAGCATTTTGTCTGTCGGCTACTTCCTAGCCCTGTCCTCTTCATCTCTTAAGAACTTAACCTCAATTCTCCAGATGCCAGTGGATCTCGATGGACCTACCTGCACGTCAATCTTCTTGTTCCTAGGAACTCTAGTCCTTTTACACAAAGTAGTGTTAAGGTTTGGAAAAATGAGGTCTGAACTTACTTCACCCTCGTGATGATTACTAGGGCGATGATTACACCATGATTCAGTTGCTGATGATCCATAATACCCCCAACTAATGCTACCTTGGCATGTTGAAGTACAGATTCATTTTGTGATGGCATCAAGTTACTGCTAATATACCCAAACCAAAATCTCACTGGGATGTTCATTTCCTTCTTTACAATAATGGCTCCCTCCTTAACCATGAGGGAGTAGGAATCCCAATCATCGGAGCCAACCAAGATTTTATATTTTCAAGTATTTCGATCTTTATCATCTCTTCCATGTAATTTTTGTCTCTGTGTGCACATCCCAAAACATCATTGATGTATGTTTGACTAAATGGGTCTTGCACAGCCTATACCTCTAAAGCATCAAGGGGTTTGAGAATTAACGTTACCTAGCTTTTGTTCTTTAAGATAGCCATGTCATTGGCCTTAGAAAATTAATGGACCAAGGTAGGCACATGTGGGTCCTGAGGTTTGGTGAACATTTGGAAATTGTTGAACATAAGAGTTTCCCAAAAGTGTTTTTAGAATCAAATTTTGTGTTGTTTAGTGGATTTGATTTTCTAATTTGGAAATTTGGTTGAAATTTGATAACAAATCGCATTCAGATGCTTGGATTAGATTTTTGAAGATTATGTTGGATTTAAGAGGTGATTTTGGATCTACGAGAGGATTTATCATATTTTTTGGGAGTTTTGAGGGCATCTTGGTCTTCTTGCATCTTAGAGTTTCTATAGTAGTGAATTATCACGTTCTACGTTGACAAGATTGCAAATTTGATTTTTGATGGTTAATGAGTCGGAACTATTGACTTTAGTAGGATTGTATATCTAGATTATATCACGGGGTTCCGAATAAATCTCAAGGTTTGATGTCTTATGCTTGGTCTCTTCCATAACCCAAACATAAGAAAATTGATGATATATAACTCGATCTCCGCTCTATTTATGGGATTTTCAACCATGAGTTCCTTATTATTGATAGGATGTGATTTTTCAATGAAATTTCAAATTTTCCCTTTTAAAAATTTTAGCAATTTTTGGACTATTTCACACCTGGTTCTAAAACTTGGTAATTTGGTCATTGTTGGACTTCTTGTGATGTGTATTTTTTCATTCTTGATGGGAGAAATCAATTTAGAGTTGGAATTTGAGTGGAATTCTTCTGTTAAAAGTGTTCGGATGCAATTTTTGGTATTGAGGTAGGTTTGGCTATTCTTCTTGGATATTTGGGTTGGGCAATTGGTTATTCTTATTTTATTGCCTATGGGATGGGACTATATGATGCATGATTGGATTGATGATGTATTGTGATACTCATGAGGGAAACTTTAATTATTGTTGTACTTGTTCATGATGGTGAATTGAGACCTATCTTGTACAAAAAGAAATGCTTTAGAAAGGTGACATGATTTGAGAAATGAGATAATTTATGAAATGATTTGCGAAATGAGATACTTGTAAAATAATTTAAGAAAAGAAATACATTGTGAAGCGAAATGCACTGAGGCATGAAATGAATTGGGAAATGCTACATTTGTGAAAACTATGTCTCATTATATATTTGAGAACTAACAGATTTTTCAAAGGCTTATTATTGTTTCAAAAGAAACTTCTTCCCATTAATTTTTAACTAGATATTATCAATAAACCTTGGGTTTGAGATTATATCACTTTTGAGGCTAGTATTGAGTTGATTATTTTCCCCTATATGTGTATTGGTATTCATTTATTGTCTTATATTCATATCATGGAACATGGGAAGTTAAAATGTGATAGCGCCGATGTTTAAGAAAATGAGACACATTTAAAAAATTTTGTATCTTGAGTCCATGACCGAGATAGTTATATTGCTATGTAGTGGATACATTGTAACAGATACAACTGAAATGAGACACCTTCCAAACCTTTGTATCTTGAGTCTCCGACCAAGATAGTTATAGGGTTGGGTAGTGGATGGATTGAGACAGAGACCAATATTTTGTGGTCCTTGAGTTGGCAAGGTAGGGAAAACAAGGTGATCAATACTAGTATCTTTAGTGGCATGACCCAAGCTAGGCTCTACGCGCAACATAGAGGATGAGGACCCCAAGGGAACCTCATCCAATCCTCTTAACACTCATTCAAGCATTTTAGAGGTAATGAACATAATTAAAGTGGAAACTTAGGGAAAACGGTACTAAGAGATTTAACGTGAATCACTAAAGAATTAGTCGAGTAGCATTATACTTGCATACATGTGTCCAATAATACCTCTAAACATAGAATAAATGGGGGGTAATATATATTGAGAGCTTACCCTTAAATGAAATACAAAAAAATTAAGTCTCAAAGTCTAAAAATGTAACAAGATAGAAAGGAAATAGGCTTGTCCCCAAAGCATGAGGACTCAACAATATGTGTTTAATAACAACTCAAAATTAGCCACAAATGAGAGGGGGAGGATTTTCACCTGTCCCTACATTCTTAGATAATGTAGGTAC
This sequence comes from Solanum ossicruentum, assembly GCA_025774065.1. Classification (NCBI taxonomy): domain Eukaryota; kingdom Viridiplantae; phylum Streptophyta; class Magnoliopsida; order Solanales; family Solanaceae; genus Solanum; species Solanum ossicruentum. The sequence continues at coordinate 12,061 of JAOTQR010092749.1, read as the reverse complement.
ACAATATGCATTAGTACTTGGAATGTACTAAGTATGTGGGATGCAATGCGACAAAAAAAAGCTACAGGTATCATAGTAAAGAATATGCATATAACAAGGGAGATTGAGATCATATGTGGAGATGAATAAACAATGCAATTAAATAAACATTGAAGCAATATAAACATTAAAAAGGAATCATACATATGTGCAAAAGGATTGTAACTAACAAAAAGACCATGCAAGTTACAACATGGAATCTAATATAACCCACTATATTAGAGGAGGAGACTACTTTCTTGGTAGAACCCTATCAAATTCATTCTTCAACCTTAATATTAGAGCCCTAGTGGATCCACTAGCCTAGCGTAAAGAGGCAATCCATTGTGGCAATTAGTTATGTGACTAAGAGCTTCCAGTAGGGACCCTTTAAATCGAGTCCCCACCCAAAGTCTCATAGAATAGTAATACTTTAAAGTAATCCTATCATAGAATTTCAGTTCAATAGAAATCCATAGAGTAGCTCATGAACCTTAATGATTTGAAATGTAAAAATTGTCCTTATCATATGAGGAATCCATCGTTTAGGTAAGAAAACATTTCACCAAACATTTACCTAATCATAAATGGCTTCCATGATCCACTTCATAACTTTCATAAATATTTGGTTAAAATTCTTGTCATTCAACTCGTATTTCATTGTAGCATAGAATAAAAAGTTTGTAGGTTTAATGTATTTGTAGTTCAAAACATGCAATGCAAGGAAATCATGCATAACATTATGAAATTCATCAATTAAAATGGAACCATCCATGAACTATAAAAACCCTAGGTAGCTTGTCATCAAACGCGTTGTAAATCATTAATTTCTCAAAATGAAATATCAATTCATAGCAAAATAGATCACAAAGTGGTAAATAAATCATAATACATGCATTTAAGGTAGTATAATAAATCTAATAAAAATTCCTATTTGTTGGGCCGGTTGCATCTGAGTTAGCCCTACCACTAGCTTTTTCTCATTTACTTTCACGACCCAAGCCTAGGTTCGAGACCTAACATGGTGAATGGGAAGTCCCAAGACAACTCAAACAAGCCTCTTAAAATATCGTGTACAAATCCTTGGTTGCGGAAGCAAATTAAACAAACAAAAGAGTCAAATAAATGAAAAGAGAAAAGGGACTAAGGGAAACCATTAATAATAATAATACCGCAAGAGGAGTTATGTTCCAAAATCATAGACAATTCATGACATAATATCCAATGGCACCTCTACATAGAATGGAGCAGGGGCTAAGACACTTCCCGAGCTTACCCTCATTTAATAAGTATTCAACGTAAGAGGAAGTCTCTATAAAACATGAATGAAAATAGATATAGCCTTGGGAATTGAGGACTCACCAACTAGCTTTCTTCAGAAGAACCAAACTAGCCACGTGGAGGAGGATGATCAAATGGAGCTCCGGTCCGTACATGGTGATATTACATAGGCATAAAGTATGCGTTAGTAGGTTTGAATGTACTAAGTATGTGGAATGCAATGCAACAAGAATCATAAGCCATAATAACAAGATGCTTAATCATAATCAACGAACATAAGCTTAATATGCTAAGCATAATCAATGCTAAGGATGGGACATGCTTGAGAATAATCATACTTGCATAACTTGTTTAATAAAATAAAGTGACATGATTGGATCATCCAATTACCTTGTACTAGAGGGTGAGGGATGTAGCATAGGTCATAACCCCTTCAACTAGATAATGGGTAGTACGTGACGGTGGAGAAATAGAATAGGCCATAACTCCTACATGTAGGAATGAGATAATACATAATATTTAATTGCACAAGAGGGTGAGGCATACCACTTAGTTAATAATCCCTTCATGTTAGTATAAGGTAGTAAGTAGTATTGATTCGTATTTGAGGGTGAGGCATTAAACGTAGTTCATAACCCCTTCATGTAGAAATCGGCCTTGTACTAGAGGGTAAGGAACATAACACAGTTCATAACCCCTTCTAGTAGGCCTTATAATTCTTCGGAGCATAAACGTTAGCATAAGAACTCAATAACTCATCAACAACCAAGACTTGCAAAATCATGCAATAGATCATGAAAACTTGACAATTCTTGACTTTACATTTTATCAAACACATGGTGGGTTTGTGATACTAGTTCAAAATCATGCAATTCAAGAGTGAAATAAGATGAGAAAGCTTAATGCAAAGAAACCCACCAACATATAGTAAAACCCTCATGTAGGGTACCTTGAAATCCATCACCAAAAGTCATACTAGATCATAGACAAAATCAATTCATGGTATAAGCTTGAAACAGATAAATATGCATAATCAATCAACATTTTATAAAACTCTAACATAATTTATAATCATAATCCATAATAAGAGTTACTCATAGATGATACAACTTGAAAACATACAATTTTCATAAGAAGGGAGATTGGACTCCATGGGTGAAAGGATCTAATGGATGAAACCCACATACCTCAAACTTGGGTTTTCTTGAGATGAGTTTGAAGAGAACTTGGAGCTTGAAGAGAATCCTTGAGTTCTAAAGTTAAGCTTCAATCCCTTGAAATTTGAATGAAATATTTGGTTTTCTTGGAGAGGGTTTTAAGTGACATAGAGTTGAAAAATGGCGATGTATGGGTGTTTTCACGATAAGTGGGCATGGGGCTATGACCCCAATACCTTGGCCGACACAGGAAAATTGAAGAAAAATCAACAATGGTCCACATTTGGTCCACGATGTGGACCCAACACGAAGGAAAAATTGATACTGATCTGCGCCCCATGCACGTCGTTGCCTGGGCGCGGACAGACACTATTACGCGAAAATTAGCAAAAATTATTTTTTCGCTACGAGTTTTGTAAAATCTGGGTTATACCCATTTCCCACTTAATTTTGCTCCCTGGTCAAGAATATGAAGTTGAATTCTTGATATCGTGCACAAATTTTTAGATATAAGGAATTACGATTATATGCATTTCTAAAGCATATTGTTGGGGCGTTTCAATATCTCTCCCTTGGGAGCATTCATCCTCAAATGTTAAAGAAAAATGCATGAGAGAAGTAATCATGATATTTCAGTCTGACATGAATGCAACAGATGCATTTAAACATCATTTTCAAAAATCATAACATGAATGTCAAAAATCACCATAAACTTGTTACCATGAACATGAATGCATCCAAAATGACATAAGGGCTGAAAAGTAAGATTTGAAATCATAGATGGGACTTAACTTATTATGTTAGGCTTGAATAGAGTGAAAGCAGTACGGTATCGCTTCCTCATGTCCGCTTTCGTCTTCCCAAGTGGCATTTTCAATTTGTTGATTTCTCCAAAGGATCTTGACAGATGCTACAGTTTTGTTCCCCAACTTTTACTTGTCTATCCAATATCTCAATCAGGGAGCTCCTCATTGGTCAAATTATCCTCCACAATTCCCACAATCTATATGGGCACTATGGCACTTGGGTCACCAACACATCTCCTCGACATAGACACATGGAAGACTAGATGAACCATATTTGTAACCATGGGCAACTCTAATTCATATGCAACCTTAGCAAATCTCCTCAAAATTCTATAAGGCCCTACAAAGCTTGGGCACTATTTAGCTTCCTTTCCAAATTGGACCATACCTTTCATGGGAAAGAGCTTCAAGTAAACCCAATCACCAATCTTAAACTCAATATCTCCCCTTCTCATATCAGAATATGAATTTTTGCCTACTTTGAGGCTTCTAAAATCTCTCGCTTGTCAAGCTCATCTCCTTCAAAACTTCCATAACCAAATTCGATACTAACAAAGCAATCACACCAACCTCACCAAGATACCTCCCCATAGTCTGTACATATTCCTACAAAATCAGGAAGAATAGAATAGGATGAATCATGAGCCTCCTTCAAAATCAACTCCCTCAAGTCATCAATGTTAGGCATACACAACCTACCTTGATACCAAAGGGTACCTCCACACACACACTTTGCCATCCTTTACCAGAGCCTCCACCTCTGACAAAGCGGGATCAAGGTATTCTTTCGACTTGACTTCCTCAACCAAAGAAGATTTGAAACCATCAACCACCACTACACCACCATTATCGACTTTGTTCAACCGAATTCCCAACTAAGCAAACTGGTATACTTCTCTAACCACCTTTCATTACCCAATAAACCTCAGTTTTCATACTTAGCAAAGAACTTCTCATCCCTCAAAATTTGCAACACTATCCTTAAATGGTTCGCATGCTCCCATCCACTCCAGGGATAAATCAAGATACCATCAATAAAACCACCACCAACATATCAAGGTATAGTTTAAAGACCCTTTTTACGAGATGTACACATAAAGTTGCTACATTAGCTAAGCTAAAAGATATTACCACTGTCACAACCCAAACCTAGGGCCTAGACGTAACACGGCGCATGGGGAACCCGAAGCGACCCCATGCAAGACTCTTAACATATTATTACACATACATGGTGGTAGAAGTAATAAAATATCTATAAAAGACTGTAAATAGGGATAATCTGGGCTAAGGGATATCTTTCATAGCATAAAACATCATAGGGTCAAGAGAGTTAAAGCTTATAACATCAACACATACCTTGTCCAACAACACCTCTAAACATAGAACTAGTGGGGGCCAAGACAAGCAACCGGGTTCACCCTCAAAGTCAAAGCATACCATAAAGAAGAAGAGTCTGAATACATAGCATAAGAACATAGCCATTGTCCCCGGAATGGAGGACTCAACAACTAGCTTAAGAGAATTCGTACTAGCCACATAGAGGAGGGTGATGACCAAATGGAGCTCTGGGTCCTACATGGTAACATCATGTAGGCATAGAATATGCATTAGTATGATTGAATGTACTAAACATGTAGGATGCAATGCAACCAGAGATAGGCATCATTGGGAAAATGCATAATCATAAGCAATGAATAGCATACTTACAATATGACATGTATGAATGATATTTGAAGTAAAACATGCCTATATAGAACATATTACTTGCATAAAAGGAGACCATTAATTGGCTAATGGGTGCTTGAGGTACCAACCCCTCAACTTGGTTATCAAATTTACCATCCTCTATCTAGGTGATTGAAGTACCAACCACTCAATTCAGTTAATGAGGTACCAACCCCTCAATTCGGTTAACTTCCATCACTGTAGATACATTCCATGAAATCAACACATGAATACCATAGTTTCATTATTATAAAGTAATTTAACTCATATACCATGCTCTAGACATTCAACAACTCAAGATACATAATCTGAATATTTTATCAAACACTTGGCGGGTGTGTAATGCTAGTATAAAACAATGCTATTAAAGAGTGAGATCATGCAAGAAATCTTGAAATAAAACATCCCACCAATACTTCATAATACCATCTTACAAAATACATTAGAACACCTCATAAAATCCCAGGAGAGATCATGATTCTAAAGCTTAAAACATGCATAATCATAATAGGTAAATCATCTCATGGTAAAGAATCAAAAAATGAGTAATAATATATTTTCAACCAAACTTTCATAAAATCCTAACATAGTATATGATCATCATCTCTAATGAATAATACCCATAAGCAACACAACTTGGAAACATGTAATTTTCATCGAAATGGAAGATTTGGCTTCATGGTGAAAGGTACCCATGAATGAAACTCACATACCTTAGACCTTGAATTTCTTGAAATTGTGTTGAGAAAGACTTAAATCTTGGAATGGGGTCTTGAAATCCATAACTAGTTCTTGAGTTTCCTTGAATTTGTACTAGGATTTTGATGGATGCTCTTGGAGAATTTGAGAGTGTATTCTAATTAGGAGGAGCGAATTGATCTTGAGGAATAGGGTTTAGGTCTTTAGGAATTGTTAAGATATCATAGGAATCCCCAAAAGACCAAAAGAAATGACTAGATTTACAGAATGCCATTAATGAAATGGAATTTGGCAAAACCCCGTATATACCCCCGCATATATGAGTTCTGGGAAAACCATAACTTCTTCATCTGAACTCTAAATAAGGTGAAACGAAGTGCATTGGAAAGACAATTCAAAGAGCTTTAAATTGGTAGGTTGTGGGCCACCCAGTTATTTGTGTTATAGGAGATATGCCCCTTTAAAGTTGACCCACCTACCGGTACTTGTGCAAAACTTAGCCAACAAAAATTTTGTCGAACTTGGCTTGATGTAGGGGACCCATGATGGTCTTAAACAACATAAATAATGTTGAATTAGATTTTAACAAGAGATTGAAGCTTGAATGAGTTTTTTCAAGATCCGAAAGTGAGTTTGAGACGCTTGAATTGGGCGAAATATTTGCCTAAGTGTTAGAGAGGATTTTGGGGAAAGTCTTGTATGATATGAAGGTGAAATATGCTAAGTATAGGTATTTTGATGTATGGGAAGACTTTGGCCCAAGACCTAAAAGCCTTGGACTGAACTAATAAAACTAGGCACAAAATACACACTGACGCATCGCGTCTGGGGCGCGATTCTTCACTGGTAATTGCTCACTTTGAAAATTAAAATTGTGAATGGTTCACTCTAAAATCAAGGTTAGGCCCATTTCCTACTCAATTTACCCCCCTACAAAAGAATATGAAGTCAGAGTTTCGATATTACTCATGGAATTTGAGATATATGGAAATTACAATTCCAGGCACTTCCGAGCCACATTTTCGAGCACCCTTTGGGGTCATTTCAACCACAATTTCTAAATATCAAGAAGGACATCAAAAAATGATTGACCACAAAGATCAATTCAATAAGAATTATTGTAGATCTAACCTCCATAACACTTACGAGATGGTAATGCAACCCTTAGAGATTAGTTTAGGGCCTTAAGACAGGAAATAAACCTACCCTTTACTATCACTTTGCAACCTCCCACTCAAGTAAGGATTCACCAGGGAGTTGGAATCTAACTTTATGGGTTTTACAATCAATGGAAGCATGATACGAATGCAATCAATCCACCCCAAGGGGAAATCCTCAAATCCCACCATGCCATATTCAACAAAATCACAAGATAAGACTTAATGCAAATGGGACAACACCTATAGACTTTTCTAGAAACAATAGACTCACCAATGGGGTAGATACCTAAACAGTTCACATAACAGTTTGAAACACACATGAACCTTATTAGAAACAAAGGAATAATGAAAGAAATAGTGGAACTAGACCTATCAATGCACTCACATCAAAATCAAAAACCTTTAACATACCAGTAGCAATATCGAGCACCTAATCCCCTCCTTGTCTCCCTTGAAGAGCATAGAACTGATTATGTTGTACAGTGCTCCCTTGTTAGCCTCCTTGAGCTCTTTGATCAACATGACCACCTTGACCTTGAGGACAACCATCTTTTCCCTTTATTCGAACATAAGGCAATCAATAAGCTTATGGCCTACTCACCCAAACGTATAACACGCATTTAAATCCTTTAAGCATTTACTATGATTATGATTTTCACATTTTGGCCATTTTGGAAAACTCGCCCCACCATTGCCACCATTGGGTTAAGCCTCCCATCATCATCAAATCTCTTGTTTGGAGCACTAGAGGACCCTTGGCCTTGAAATTTGTGACCTTGCTGGAAACAATCACCCTTAACGCTTTGGAAACCACCCTCAAATCGAGCCTTCTCAGACTCCCCACTTTTCCTCTTCCTAAGATTCTCCCCATCGAGTTGTTCGGCATATGTCATGAGTCGGGACAAATCCATGTCATAGACTAGCGTGGTGTTACAACACTCTTCATTCACCAAGTCGGACACTCCCGGCACAAACTTGCACATCCTTGATCTATGGCCGGCCACCAAATGTGGAGCATACATGGAAAGCTTGTTGAAGTGAGGGCATACTCCCTCACACTCATGGAATCTTCATTTTTGCCTCTCTCAACTCAATAGGAAAGAACTGGTTGAGGAAGTTGTCCTTGAACTACTCCCAATGAATGGCATTGTGATTTCCCCTTTCCATCTTCCACGAACAAGCCAAATTTGAGCCATAACTTTAAGTTAATAGGCCACTAGTTCTGCCTTTTCCTCTGAATTCACCCGCATAATAGCTAACACTTTATACACCTCATCTATGAACTCTTGAGCATCTTCCTCCGCCTTGGACCCATGAAACTCCAGACGGTTCATCCTAGTAAAGTCCCTCACTCTTGAGGCTAGAGTATGAACATGAAGAGCTTAGGGCCCTTGATTCAATTTGTTGGTCATAGCATGGGCCAACATAGTAATGGCATTCCGGAGCTCAACTTCGGTAGCCCCTCCATCTTGAGTATCTTGAGGAGCCGGGTAAGCTGGTTGCCCCCTAGGTGCATGGGCCCTCCTTGGTTTTCCTCTTTATAGCGGCATGATCGAGAAGATCAAAGAGCATTTGTTAGGGGAAAAAGCCTTATATTACACCAAAATCAAGATATAGACCATGAAGAAGTGAAATATTTCCTAAAACGCCTCATAGCCTCCCATTCATAGTTGTGGTGCACTTCCCAACCATGAATAAGACTCTAATCGATGCGATGTCTTAGATTCCAAGGACAATTTATAATCTAATGCTATAATAACATGTTTTTCACGACCAAGCCTATGGCCTAGATGTGACAAGTTAAATGGGAAGCCCTAAACAACCCAAACAAGCCTCTTAACATATCGTGTATATATCCTTGGTTGCAGAAGCAAATTAAACAAACAAAAGAGTCAAATAAATGAATAGGGAAAATGGACTAAAGGAAACCATTCATAATAATAATAGAATAAGAGGAGTAAAGCTCCAAAATCGTAGACAACTCATGACATAATATCCAACAACACCTCTGCATAGAATGGAGCGGGGGCTGAGACACTTCACGGGCTCACCCTCATTTAATAAGTATTCAACATAAGACCAAGTCTCTATAAAGCATGAATGAGAATAGATATCACCCTCGGAATTGAGCACTCACCAACTAGCTTTCTTCACAAGAACCAAACTATCCACGTGGAGGAGGAGGATGATCAAATGGAGCTCTGTTCCCTACATAGTGATATCACATAGGCATAAAGAATGTGTTAGTACATTTGATTATACTTAGTATGCGGGATGTAGTGCAACAAGAATCATAACTCATAATGACATGATGCTTAATCATAGTCAACTAACATAAGCTCAGTATGCCATGTGTAATAGATGCGTAGGATGGGACATGCTTGAGAATAATCATACTTGCATGACTAGCTTAACACAATAAAGTGACATGATTAGATCATCCAATTACCTTGTACTAGAGGGTGAGGGACGTAGCATAGGTCATAACTCATTCTAATATGTAATGGGTAGTACATGAGGGTGGAGAAATAGCATAAGTCATAACACCTACATGTAAGCGTGACATAATACTTAATATTGAATCGCACATGAGGATGACAAATACCACATAGTTCATAACCCATTCATGTGAGTATAAGATACTAAGTAGTATTGGTTCATACATAAGGGTGAGGCATTCAACATAGTTCGTAACCCCTTCATATAGAAATTGGTCTTGTACTAGACTGTAAGACACATAACATAGTTCATAACCACATCTAGTAGGCCTTACAATTCTGAAGAGCATAAGCCTTAGCATAAGAACTCAATAACTCATCAACAATCGAGACTTGCAAAATCATGCAAAAGATCATTAAAACTTGAGAATTCTTAACTTGTCATTTTATTAAACACTTGGTGGATTTATGATACTAGTTCAAAATTATGCAATTTGAGAGTGAAATAAGAAGAGAAAACTTATCGCAGATCAACCCACAAACATGTAGTAAAACTCTCATGTAGGGTACCTTGAAATCCATTAACAAAATTCATATCATATCATAGTTTTATAGCTCAAAACATGCATAGTCTCAATAGACAAAATCTATTCATGGAATAAGCTTGAAATAGATAGACATCCATAATCAATCAACATTTCATAAAACCCCAACATAATTTATAATCGTAATCAATAATAATAAATACCCATAGCTAATACAATTTGAAAACATGCAATTTTCATAAAAAGAAAGATTGGGCTCCATGGATGAAAGGACCCAATGGATGAACCCACATACCTCAAACTTGGGTTTTCTTGAGATGAGCTTGAAGAGAACTTAGAGCTTCAATAGAATCCTTGATTTACAAAGTTTAGCTTGAAATCCTTGAAATTTGAATAAGATATTTGGTTAAGTCTTGGAGAGGTTTTTGTGAGGGTTTTAAGTGATATAGAGTTGAAAAATGGCCAAGTATGGGCATTTTCACGCATATGTGGGCATGGGGTTATATCCCCAATGTCCTTGGCCGGCACAGGAAATTGAGGAAAAATCAACACTTGGTCGCGTCTGGTTAGCTACATGGACCAAACGCGAAGGTAAAGTTAATACTAATTCATGCTCTAGGTGTATCGTGGCCTGGATGCAGAAAGACACTATTTTGCTAAACTTAGCAAAAATTATTTTTCACTACGGGTCTTCTAAAATTCGGGTTATACCTATTTTCTACTCAATTTTGCTCCCTGATCGAGAAAAGAAAATCGAATTTTTGATATCATGCATGTATTTTGAGATATAAGGAAATTACGATTATGGACACTTTCGAAGCACATTTTTGGGGAATTTCATTTACATCCTATTTTCTAAGTATTGATATTGTGCTAGTGAATTCTAGATGTGTTGCATGTACCACAATATGATTTTATTGAGTTAGAAAATTGTCTGATATTGGTAAGGGAGGTTTTCGTGGATGACATTCTAAATGTTGTATTGGAATTTATTGTGTCCACTATGAGTGGCTGATTGTAGTTGTTGAGTTGACTATGGTGTTGCGTGGAATAAACTTGATGGCTTATAAGTAGCAGTTGTAGCAATTGCGGTGTATGTTGAGGGTCTCTTGTTAAATACTATAGAATGGAGGTTGAAGGGTAGTAGCTACTAAGGACCATGTTCAATAAATGATATGCAGATGTCTAAGTACAACAGAAGGTACAGGGACTTGGTTGTACTGTTAGGTATTTGTTACATTGGTGAGTGTTTGGTGGGGATGTCGGGTGAATTAGACTGCAAGAAAAAGGGGCTTTGTCCTGATGTGTGAATGAGAGCATATTAGACAAGGTTCGCCATTATTTGGTTGGCCTGTGGGCCATTTGTGGTTAAATATCTGGATAGAAGAGGAGGTGCCAAAACTATCATGGGATATAGAGTATGCTTATGACCGATATACTCATGGTATAGACTAGATCCTGTAGGTACAAGTGCATTCAAACTTTTGCAGATGAAAGTCTTATTAGTGGGGAACATTGTAATGACCCTCTACGTCATTTCTATGGGTTTGTAGTTATGTTATTAATTTGAGCCTGTGTATAATGACATTGGTCCATTGGTGACTTGTTGGAACTATTGGGATGGCTATTAGTTGGGTTATGCGGGAGTTATGAGTAATTTTGAGTTAGCTAGGAAGTTATATCTATAAAATGAGTTTTTGGCTAAACCCCTAGTAAATGGCCTCAAAATGGGATTCTGATGGTTCCAGCAGCTCCGAAATGGTTGAATTAGGCGGGGAGCAAGTCCGGTGCAGTTATATCGTGGCTTCAAACTTTAACCGCCTGAGTTGACTACTAATTGACTCAGTCAATATCCTCAGGATCCATTCCCCAAATGAAAATGTTGATAGCACGATTAGCTCTACAAGGTCGAATTTGGTCTAGAACGACTTTTTGTTTGATACGAGGAACTTTTGGGTGCGATTTTAACCCCAGGGGGCTTTCTATTAAAGTTAGATATAAGGAAGTGGGACCCACATCATATTGTAGGAAGCTTAATTGGAAATTCTGACAGCATCGTTGGATCCGGAATATTGAAATCCATATGGTTACATAGTTTATTTGCAAAAATTGAAATTTGGATGAGCCGAAAACGACAAACAAAATTAAAGGATTAATGAAAAGAGAGGGAGGGACATGGAACTAAGTGGTGCTGCCACTTGGTTTCGTTAGATTGTGCCATATGACAGTGAC